>CM033470.1:269475997-269751328 GCA_019447015.1 Hymenochirus boettgeri | reverse complement strand
ATCCTTGTATAATAAAATAAATGTTATCCTAGTATAATAAATGCCATCCTTGTATAATAAAATAAATGTTATCCTAGTATAATAAATGCCATCCTTGTATAATAAATGCCACCCTTGTATAATAAGTGCCATCCTAGTATAAACAATGTCATCCTAGTTTAATAAATGCCACCCTAGTATAATAAATGCCATACTAGTATACTAAATGCCATCCTAGTTTAATGAATGCCATCCTAGTAAAATAAATGTTATCCTAGTATAAAGAATGCCATGCTAGTATAATATATGCCATCCTAATATAAAGATACCATCCTAGTTATGATAAATGTCATCCTGTATAAGAATGTCATCCTAGTTAATAATGCAATCCTAGTATACTAAATGCCATCCTAGCATCCTAGTATACTAAATGCCATCCTAGTATAGGAATACAATTTTAGTATAATAAATGCCATCCTAGTTAAAGAATGTCATCCTAGTTTAATAAATGCCACCCTAGTAATAATAATACCTACTAGTATAAGGAGGTCATTCTAGTATAATAAAGGCCATACTAGTATACTAAATGCCATCCTAGTTTAATGAATGCCATCCTAGTAAAATAAATGTTATCCAGTATAAAGAATGCCATGCTAGTATAATAAATGCTATCCTAATATAGAATGCAATCCTAGTATGATAAATGCCATCCTAATATAATAATGTCATCCTAGTATAAGAATGCCACCCTAGTATAATAAATGCCATACTAGTATACTAAATGCCATCCTAGTTATATGAATGCCATCCTAGTAAAATAAATGTTATCCTAGTATAAAGAATGCCATGCTAGTATAATAAATGCTATCCTAATATAAACGCGCATCCTAGTATGATAAATGCCATCCTAATATAATAAATGTCATCTAGTATAAAGAATGCCATCCTGCATAATAATGCCATCCTAGTACTAAATGCCATCCTAGTATAAGGAATACAATTTTAGTATATAAATGCCATCCTAGTATAAAGAATGTCATCCTAGTATAATAAATGCAATCCTAGAATAAAGGAATACAGTTTTGTAGTATATCAAATGCCATCACATTATAAAGAACTAGACTTAAGCCCGCTACAATACCGGCGCTAGAAGCACAGAGTGCCCCCTTAGTGTCCCACGGCCATAGTCCTCCTCCTGTCCCAAGGCCAGGGTACCCTCTTAGTGTCCCAAGGCCAGAGCCCCCCCTCTGTCCAAGGCCAGGGCCCCCTCTGTCCCAATCCAGAGGCCCACCTCGGTCCCAAATCCAGCCCCCCCTCTGTCCCAAATCCAGGGCCCCCCTCTGTCCCAATCCAGGGGGCCCCTCTGTCCCAAATCCAAGGGCCCCCGTCCAAACTTTGGATATAACTGTTTCCCTCAGCTCCCCATAAGCTAACTGTCCTTTTCCTTTAAATATCAACGGATACTGGGCACACCAGTCTTAACAGCAAACCATTTATTAATAGTAACTTTCGGTGCAGTAGTGGCACCTTCCTCAGACCAACAAATTAAGATTATTGTTGGTCTGAGGAAGGTGCCACTACTGCACCGAAACCTTACTATTAATAAATGGTTTGCTGTTAAGACTGGTGTGCCCAGTATCCGTTGATATTTTCTGTCTAACTGTTGGCTACAGCTCTGTGCACCCAGCACATATTTGGAACTTTAGCTTTGGTAAAGGTGTGCAGGATTTTGTTTCTGACTTTGTCCTTTTCTTTAGGTTGTTCTCTAAAGCGGTCTTCTGTCTCTTTACTGTTACGCTATTACCTGGAAATAGCAGGGACTATGCAGCCATCTATACGCTTCAGCGTCTAAACAGTTACCATGACAACGCTTTCTGCCATGCGCATAATCAACCGTTGCATCTAAACAGTTACCATGACAACGCTTTCCGTGCATGCGCATAAACAACCGGCGTTTCGCGCATGCGCATAATCAACCAGCGCGTGTGTTACTGAAGGTACGC
This sequence comes from Hymenochirus boettgeri, assembly GCA_019447015.1. Classification (NCBI taxonomy): domain Eukaryota; kingdom Metazoa; phylum Chordata; class Amphibia; order Anura; family Pipidae; genus Hymenochirus; species Hymenochirus boettgeri. The sequence continues at coordinate 269,749,346 of CM033470.1, read as the reverse complement.
AAAAGTAAATTATGCCGTACAGTAAAAGACTTTCCTGCGCGAAAGGAAATGAAGGTTTGAGAGGTTGCGGCGGGGGAGGTAGAGCACTGTCTATGCCCTCTGTAATTGCCTGGAGGGAAATTGCAGCAGCCCGAGGAATAGAATGCACACCAAGTGGCAAAAAGAGGTAACTACAGGACACAGGGACGCCACACTTGCATTTTATTATATAGGATGTTTCCTAGTATAAAATGCCATCCTAGTAATATAATGCAATCCTATTATACTAAATGCCATCCTAGTATAATAAATGACATCCTAGAATATTAATGCCATCCTAGTATACTAAATGCCATCCTAGTATAATAAATGACATCCTAGAATATTAATGCCATCCTAGTATACTAAATGCCATCCTGGTATAATCGTAAATGCAATCCTAGTATAAAGGATACCATTTTAGTATAATAAATGCCATCCTAGCATAAAAACTGGTATGTGGAAAGGCCCAGAACTGAATCCTGAGATAAATCCGCATTGGGAGACAAGCAGTTGCAGCATTTAGTTTGAGAGCACTGAAAGACCAATAGCCTAAACATCTTAAATGAACACTTGTGTTGTTACATTAATACATAATTGAGAGTTGTCAAAGAGTTTTATAACTGGACATAACAGTTTATGAGTGACCAACCATTTCCTATGAAAGACCAACTAAAACACTGTATAAAATAAGCCACTGTGCGACTCACTAAAACGTGTTTAATACTAATCAACCTAAAGCTTCCAATGATTTCCATTACTTGTTTTATAATCGAGCCTCCAACGATATTTAGTGTATGATAAGACTAGTCCAGTATGTGGGCTATTGGTGGTATAAGAACAATAATGGTGACCCGAAGTACTATTTTAGTATAATAAATGCCATCCTAGTATAAAGAATGTCATCCTAGTTTAATAAATGCCACCCTAGTATAATAAATACCATACTAGTATAAGGAATGTCATTCTAGTATAATAAAGGCCATACTAGTATACTAAATGCCATCCTAGTTTAATGAATGCCATCCTAGTAAAATAAATGTTATCCTAGTATAAAGAATGCCATGCTAGTATAATAAATGCTATCCTAATATAAAGAATGCCATCCTAGTATGATAAATGCCATCCTAATATAATAAATGTCATCCTAGTATAAAGAATGCCACCCTAGTATAATAAATGCCATACTAGTATACTAAATGCCATCCTAGTTTAATGAATGCCATCCTAGTAAAATAAATGTTATCCTAGTATAAAGAATGCCATGCTAGTATAATAAATGCTATCCTAATATAAAGAACGCCATCCTAGTATGATAAATGCCATCCTAATATAATAAATGTCATCCGACATCCTAGAATATTAATGCCATCCTAGTATACTAAATGCCATCCTGGTATAATACGTAAATGCAATCCTAGTATAAAGGATACCATTTTAGTATAATAAATGCCATCCTAGCATAAAAACTGGTATGTGGAAAGGCCCAGAACTGGAATCCTGAGATAAATCCTGCATTGGGAGACAAGCAGTTGCAGCATTTAGTTTGAGAGCACTGAAAGACCAATAGCCTAAACATCTTAAATGAACACTTGTGTTGTTACATTAATACATAATTGAGAGTTGTCAAAGAGTTTTATAACTGGACATAACAGTTATATGAGTGACCAACCATTTCCTATGAAAAGACCAACTAAAACACTGTATAAAAATAAGCCACTGTGCGACTCACTAAAACGTGTTTAAATACTAATCAAACTCTAAAGCTTCCAATGATTTCCATTACATTGTTTTATAAGTCGAGCCTCCAAACGATATATTAGTGTATGATAAGACTAGTACAGTATGTGGGCTATTGGTGGTATAAGAACAATAATGGTGAACCGGAAGTACTTAATTTATTGATTTGTTGCTGGTTTTATTTTTAGATTTTAAGTAGTAACTAGAAAGATCAAAACGAAATAAAAACTTTGCTTTTGGCTAGAAAGGCAGAGAGCTCTATTATGCTTCTGATCTGGTGTATCTAGTCAAGGAACTGGTAATCAGGCTTTATAATGCTTCTGATACCGTGTATCTAATCTAAGTGGTAATCGGGCTTAATTGCACCACCGAGCTGGGGTATATAATCAAGAAATTGGTACTGATGCTTGATTGCATCTTAGATCAGGTGTATCTAATCAGGAAACTAGTAATTAGGCTTGATTGTGCCTAAAAACAGGTTTGTCTAATATGATAAAGCTTGATTACAAATCAACTGAATTAAATTACTATAAGAAAGTGGCATGTGGGCTTTAATTACAGGTCTATTTTAAACGAATGAGCAAAAAAATTGATTCCTTAACTAGCAAATACACTTCTGAGATGTCCTAAATGGCTGTCCCAAATTTTGTGCCACTGGTTTCAAAACCATTGGGAGGACACACAGTCCAAACAATGGAAAGAAATAAAAATAACACAAATTTGGTTTTCAGTGTTTACAAGGGACAATGGGAGGAAAGTAGAACTACTGCACCAGAAAATTCTAAGTCATTATGGCTATTTAGACTTTGCAGTTGGTATGGTTGGTGAGTGGGAAAATTTAAAGGGGAACTGTGGTCAAAAATGACTTTAGGTAAATTGACAGGAATTGCTCTCCTGAGAATTTTTACAATTTATTGTCATTGTTTATTTTGCATAGTTTTTAAGATATTTACATTTTTGTGTGTGATATGGCAGCAGCATCACCAGGTGCATCCTTCTCTGAAACCATGTCAGTGGATGACAGTCAATCTGCCCTGTGTCTCCTCCTCCCCTTGCAGCCCCCCTCCTCTTGCAAGCCCCCCTGGTCCCTCCCACTCATGGACCCTCTCATTCATGGACCCCATGGCCCCTCCATTTGCAGGCCCCCTTTGGCCCCATGTAGCCCCAGCCACTTGTGGGTGCCTTGGCCTCACCCACCCGTGGTTGCAGTGGCCCGCCCACTTACGGGTGCCGTGGGACACTCAGAGTGCCTACAGGCAGGCAAAAAGCTGTTTTCACATAGTGAGAGAGTAGAGCTAAAGATTCCTTTACCTTCACTGTGAGGATCTTCACTTCAAACAGCAGGGAGGGGGAGGGACTGTCTCCTGTCCTGTTACTGAAGTCTGAGGCTGTGCTTGCCAGCGGCGAGGTGGAGGAGCAGCCTTAGGAATGTCCCATGTCAAGCTCCCACCCATTAACTTTCTGGTCAGTTATTTCTTTATATCTTGGGCTGTGGAGCACGTAGAGAGCGTATGGCTCGTTTTAAAGGTAGGAAACTGGCCTTTCATTTACACTCCACTTGTTTGGAGACCACAGTTCCCCTTAAAGAAATATGTAATATCTATGGGACTTTGATTCTCCCTGTTGTACAGAAAGAGTAAGGAAAGGTATAGATTTATAAATAACAGAGTAAGGTAATAATTAGCTTCCTAAATGTTGTGAAAGTTTTTTTTATTTCATCTAACAATGTTAGTCTGTTACTTTTTGACTGGCCAACACCGTGTGACAAATCCCTGCTGGTTTATTGAGCACTGGCTGCTATTTTTGATGTTTTTTCTGCCACTGGCGTTCTCCTTTAAATATCAGCACAATCTGGAAAATAAATATGTTTTGGAGTTTACATGGGGGCCAGGGCAGTATTCAGAACACGACCCTCTACCTTAAAATCTACTGTCTCTTTCTGTTTAAACATTTGTATAGTGATGGTAATAGGAATGTATGTATTTTTTGCGTGACACTACTATCATTTCTTGCGGCCTGCTCTGCACTTACCTTTTTATTAACCTCTTAAAGTTATTTCCTTCTCCACTCATTAGGTTTCTTGTTCTTCCCTTTTGCATTCTCTCATCTTGTCCGTTCCTTTCCTGTTCATCTTCTACCCAAGTTTCTTTTCTCTTTTCCTCATTACTTTTCGGTTCACCTTTCTCTTCTGATTTCCACTACATCCACTTGGTTAAAGTGCTCCCATCCTTTCTTTACAGTAACTATTTACTTCCCCTTTCCCACCTTTTCCTTTTAATTCACTCAATCCACCTTCCTTAAGCTAGGTACACACCATCCAACAGACATTTCATCCCGAAATATTGGATTTTTTTTCTGGGGTAGGGACTGGCGTCCAACTGTTTATTCGCTCGATTTGACAACCATGCGCTTGCTACTAATTTCTCGAGATTAGATTCCTCCTTTACTATTCTGCACCCCTTCTACTCCTCATTTCATTTTCACTTTTTCAGTTTTGGTCAACAATTTTTTCTTTTCCTCTATTTTGTTTACTACGCTACTTTTGCCCGTGTTTGGCCTATCTAAACGAACTATTTTCTTGTTGCTCTGCCTGCATATATGGAAAAAAAGAACAATGGAATAAGAATATTTATTAAAATCCCAGCAGTGTTCTGACAAATTGTTTAGAAAAACAAAGTTGTAAGCTGCTGAATTGTTTCTCTTCCCTCAAGCACAATATAAATAGAATTCCTGTCTACATCAGATGTTAAAGCCATAGTGTGTGTTTTAATGGGCATTCTTTAATAATAATATGGCAACCCTAAGTACTACTGATCATGTAACTTAGCCCTGGGAAATACACGAATTAGAGTGTCCTCTAATGAACAGTACATCTAGTAACTATACAAGGGGCAAAAATCTGCCAATACATAAAGGTGTTTTTTTTAAAAAAAAATAAGATAGGGTTGCTAGGGCCCTAGTTTTAAAGGTGTGGGTATTGGAATTGTACGATCACCCATACAATCAATACTATAGCGGTAGTCTACCATGATAACCTTATAATTGTCGATACCACCGTTTTTTAAATAGGGTCCCTAGTTCCTTAACACAAAAGCAGAAAAGGGCTGTCAGTTTAGACGAGTTGCGATTTGGAAACAACATGCATTTAATGAACTAGTGCTTAGCCTTGCAGCAAGTAGCATGTATCTTTAGCATGGGTTTTAAAGGGAAGAAGTGAAAACCCTATCGCAGGAGGAATTTAGTGATTATGTTCATGAGCTGCTGGCAATTAAAGTAATCTGCACCACATAGCCGACCAATCATTCTCTCTCATTACTTAATTGCCCCGGGCCTCAAAATTGACAAAGTTTAAGTGATTTTGCAATGCAAAGTAAGGGCAGTATTTATAAGCCTGCAGTATCGGTATGTTGCAGGACGTTGTACCGATTGTTAGCAATAGTTTACAATCACAGTCTGGGATAGTGCACTTTTCTGAATACAGCCCTAAATGTGACCAGAAGATATACAATAAGTTATACTAACATATCATAACCATCTGTTTTAAAACCATTCAAATACAAGAAATGGAAAATAACACCGTATTTGTAAGATCTAAATCTTATTTAGTTATTTGCAGGTGTCAGTAAGAAAGTTGTATTTGCAATATCTATTACATTGTGTTTGATTGGATTATAAACACAACATGAGCGTAACGAGGTTGGTCTCTAATCCCAAAACTGTAGTTAATATACATGAATCTCTCGCAAGCCAGCTCTCAGTTGAAGCATGACCAGGCAATTGGGCACAAACTGCTTGTTCTTGTTAATAGAGCCGTCTTTATATTTCCCTCTGGAAACAAACCAATTGTACATTAAAAACCCAGTGATTACCAATGCAAAATGGAGTAGAGGGAAAGGGCTAAAGCCAGTATTTATTATAAGTGTGCATTGAAAAGTAAACATAGGCATTAATACTGATGTGCTGTATGTACCGTATATCTTAACAAGGGTTACAATATTACCTTATGACTAATTAATGTAATTAGGAGGGCAGCATCTATTGCAAACCAATAGCATTTAAACAGCATTAAATGCTGAAAATCATTTTGGCTAGAAATAGAATTACCACTTTCTGATGACAGGAGGACACTCATAGTGCAGGGCTACACTGATTGCATTTAAATTGCGTTTGTTTTAATATCTGTCTGTTTTTCATTGATCAGGCAATCCTAGCTAGAAATAATGATAATTAAGCCACCAGTTTAAATAAGCAGAAGCCGAAGCCGATTGACAGCCAGATTAATCTTTCGGAAGGTGTCCACTTTCTTGGAGCAAACAGCTATCCACATATTCAGATATTCCTTGGTGCCTACATATGGGGAACAAGGAAAATATCCACCATTTTCACCATATTTGTAAGGTAACATAGTAATTGAGGTTGAATAAAGATATATGTCCATCAAGTCCAACCTACTTAATTTTTTTTTAAACCCTTCCTAACAGTTGATCCAGGGGAAGGCAAAAAAAAAAACAGCTAAAAAAAAAAGGGGGGGGGGGATTCCTTCCTGACTCCAAACGGCAATCGTAAAGTATCCCTGGATTAACCAGATCTACAGTAAATGTATTAATACCAGAAATACTTAATATTTTTAGAAACTTATCCAGGCCATTTTTAAAGCTATTTAATGAACTTGCCATTACCACATCTGTTGGAAGACAGTTCCACAGTTTCACCGTCCTCACTGTAAAGAAACCTTTCCTAACCTGAAGGTGAAACTTCTTTTCTTTCAACCTTAGAGGATGTCCACTATGACCTATTAGTAAACAATGCATCAGAGAGTTCATTGTATGGGCAATTAATATATTTGTATAAGGTTATCATATCCCCACGCAAACGTCGCTTCTCCAATGTAAACAGCCCTAACTTGTCTAATCGGCCTGCATAGTCAAGCCCCTCCATTCCCCTTATTAATTTAGTTGCCCTTCTCTGAACTGCTTCCATTTCCAAGATGTCCCTTTTGTATATGGGATTCTAAAACTGCACTGCATATTACAAATGAGGCCTTACCAGTGCCTTGTAAAGGAAGAATAATATTTTTCTCTCTTGAATCTATTCCTCTCTTTATACAAGACAATATCTTGCTACCTAGTCGTGGCTGTCTGGCATTGTTTGCTACAGCTAAGTCTGTTAATCTACCAGAACCCCCAAATCTTTTTCCATTACAGATTCACTTAACACAGAGTTATTTATAGTGTAGGTGGCACAGGGATTATTAAATCACCTTACATTTATCAACATTGAATCTCATTTGCCATTCTGCTGCCCATTTTGATAATCTATCTAGGTCTGCTTGCAGCACTTGCACATCATTTGACGTTTCCAAAGCTCTGCATAGTTTACTGTGATCAGCAAACACAGAGACCTTGCTCTCAATGCCTCCTTCTAATAGTCATTTATAAACAGATTAAAAAGTAGTGGCCCCACTACAGAGCCCTGAGGCACTCCTCTTTAGCCCACATAGATGTATCTCCATTTACCGCCACTCTCTGTTTGCGATCCAATAACCAATTCTCTATCCATGAACAAATGTTTTCTTCTAGGCCAACAGTCCTCAGTTTATACATTAGTCGCCTATGTGGCACAACAGATCAGTTATCACACAGGAGAAATATCTGTCTACAAGATTGGACTTTCCCTCAACCAATTAGGTTTTTTTAAATTGCCCATTACTGGAAACTAGAATTCTTCCCATCTTTGACTATCTAAAGAAATATGGGACAATGGTACAGTAAGTCTGAAAGATCTTACATTTCAGCTGTAATGTAAGATCTTTCAGTATCATAAACTTTTCTGTTACGCAGTTTTGCTGTAGCTGGAATGTTGACAGTTGGTACATGAATTGCATGGTTGGAAATTCCCTCTCCCAATGCTGCCTCATAGGGATTACTGAGCATGCTTGCACTCACAGATGCCCTCAGATGGTCTGGCAGGGGGCTGGGCTTGAAAAAAACAAGTACTGGATTGAAGTCATGCAGCGACACAAACCCATCAGTGTAAGAGAGGCAAAGTAATTTTTTCAGTGTACAATTCTTTTATTTCATGTGTAAGAAGGCCCCTTTCAATTTTCAATTAAGTTGAAGATTTACATTTTTGTGAGTGTATGCAACCCAGTAACAGTGAGCTTTCCCACTATCTTAAATTTAACAGTTTGTTCAGATTCAGCAAATTCTGAAGATTTACTTAATCCATATTTTGCCTTCTCTCAAGTAATGGAGAAATCTCTAATCAGTTCATTTATATCTCCTTGTTCAACTGGAAGTGAAAAGGAGTTTCTGTAGTGGCATATCAAATGGTCAGGCAAAAATTTCTGCAGTGATTCATCGGACGGTTGTCGGCTCATTTGTCCCGATATGACGTGTCGGTAAATTATGGCCGATCATGCTGTCTATGGACTGCACAGTCGATTGCGGCAAGCTATCGACCATGGATAATTTCACTAATTCCCAGACGATAGTGGCAAATGGTCAGCCAAGATAAATGATCTAACCCCAAGTCCTTTTGCAATTTTATTTTATTTTGTCATTAATGGTTTAAAAAAAATGAAAAAAGTTAAAATAACTTTAAAGTGTTTTATTTTTTCCTTTAGTTTATATGAAAACTACATTGTAAAAGGTAATGACATGGCTGGGTTCATGGCAACAGTCCGATTGAAGATTTCTTCCCTGTGCTTTATCCTCAGTGGATAACTGATGGTCTATAGAAGATTATAATCCTGGCACCCCATCAGCAAAAGGGGTTAATAACACAGAACTGTTCATGTCACCCCAGGCAACAAGCAGATGGAAACATTAAGCCAATACACAGTCTCATTTCATTACATTTACTCCGTTTGTTTGTTAATCGATTTTAATTTGACCGCCGGGATCGTTTCAAAAACAAAAACGAGAGGAGTCTACTTCCCAAGCTGTTGCTTTCTTTTCTACGGACGTAACACAGCCACAGCCTGGGGGCAAATACAATTTCATCTAACAAATTGAATTTGCTTGGCGTTAATAGTGCTCTGGCTGAGATGGGAAGTTATAGCTGTGAGCCTTTTATAAAAGGAAAGGAGGGTTAACATTACGTGAAGGGACAGCAACAGACCAGACGTATAAATAACAGTCTGTCACATGATAAAAACCTTTCAATTTTCCCCTCAGTATTATATATATATATATATATATATATATATATATATATATATATATATGTGTAATGAAATGAACTAGTCACAGGGACAGTCTATCAAAATAAAGTATATAGAAGGTTGTTGCGCGGAAGGTAAAACTCGGCCTGTATACACACCAAGATAACTGCACTACATGGGATCAGACACCCAGGGATGAGGAGATTGTGGTTTTCAGCAGCTGAATAGACTGGAAACTCCATTTCTTAGATAAACTAGGCCACAACCCTCAGTTTTCCTCCAGCTGTCGTGCAAAACGCTAACAACATAGTTGTCTCTAAACAGTACTGAAGAGAGTTATGAAAGTCACAGCAGCAGAGACCCAGGAGTGCTGTGTAATGATCAAAATTTGCCACAGCAAGCTATTTACAATGCACATCAAACGGATGTCATGCAACTTTACACAGACATTCTAGTCAGATATTTTCCTGCAATACTGGTTTGGATTTAAACATTTTAGTTACCCATATACAAGCCAGGGAATTTACCAAGAGCCACATCGCTTGTATTCCTGTCTTAAAATCGTGCTAACCTATTTACAAAGGGCTAGTGTGAATTTGCAAAAAACCCAAAAAACGCCTGGGTAGCTGTGAAACCAATTTAATGGCCACGTCCACAAAAAACTGGTCACTTGTGTATTTATTTGCACCAATTTCAACCAATATATTCAGTACATTATTAAATGTGTTATTAACCAGATACTTTAGGATAATTATTGTCCTCATCCTGACAGAGTTAATGTGGCCATAACAATAATGGGTAAATCCGGATTTACCCATTATCGTCAGTGTGTAAGGGCTCTTCCCGACCAATTGTAGTGCAGACAAATGACCGTAGTCGGCATTATGGTCGATCGGGAACAACAGAAAACTTTCGTTGGACGGTATCGGCTCCCTTTACCTGCTGCCTCCTTTGCACATGTTCAAGTTCCTAAAAGCCCATTGAGCGGGGAGGGTTGGGGGGAACAAAACATACATGAAGATGTATCTAGAACCAACTAAGTATACTTTATGGGGTGAAAGGGGTGCTGTAAAAAACAAAAAGTACTTACACGAAAATCTGTATTTAAACCCTTGATGCTTTTCCATCTGGCTGCATATCAATATTATCATTGTCACTGGAAATATGGATTTAATGTACTTACTATTTGATTGCTGTACAATATCAGTATGTATACATCAATAGATTACCAATGTAGCCGAAAGTATAATGTTTATGAAATAACTACAGTCTCCTAACATGTGAAAGGCACATTTTAAATGTAAAATTGCAGACTTAATTATCCCTAACATATTTTGAAAAGGGTAGTTCTTTAAATAAAGGCTTTAAAGGAACATTGATCCCCTTTGATCTAGAATTTTTTTAGCCTTGCAGATTATTAGGGTGAAAATTCAGAAATTTTCCATTACCGTAATTGTCCCATTTGCATGGTTTAGCTCAGGCGTGTCAAACTCAATAACATAAGGGGCCAGAAACAAAAATAAAGACAAAGTGGTGGGCTGAATTTTATTTTTTTTAAAGATACTTAGCGGGTGCAGGACAGGGACTCTGTCACACATGTGCCATGTGCTAACTTTGAACACCCACCTTACTCTTCTGGCACAGTAATGGAATAGCCAACTCCAATGGAAAGCTCTTAGTCACTCCCCCCTCCACTTCCCAGTCAAGATAAGTGATCATTTGTTACAGTGATGACTATATCCAAGCATTACTATGCTGCTATTCATTTGTGCAGTACCAAGCAGCGTCGTAACTATAGATCTGCCTGCTATATCTCGATTGGCTGTTTTGAAACAGCTGATCACACCTATCTTAGTAAAGGTGAGCCTGATCAGCTGTTTAAAAAGCTGAGTGCAGTATCAAGCAGGCAGATCTATAGTTATGCCACTACTTGGGACTGCACAAATGGATAGCAGCGTGATAGATCTTGGATGCTGTACAGCCACCAGAGGCCACAAACAACAGCCAGAAGGGACGGATTCTGCCTGCGGGCCTCGAGTTTGACACCAGTGGTTTAGCTACTCAGCTGTGCCATTTTGGGAGTAATAGCTTCCAAACATCTGGAGTGCCAAGGTTCAACATCACAGTACTAGAAGCAGAAAATGTTTGAGAACCATGACCCTTTGGTTCCTACCTGTGATCCTGTGGTACCAAATTCTGTCCAGCTTGCTTTCTGCTTGTGATCCTCAGTGGCATAAACTACTTTCTAGTTAGTTTTACTGAATTAACCCTACTGGAATATTAAGATGTATATTCATATTAGCAAATATGCATCATGCAGGTATTTCACATTTGTTTAACAACATAGAAGAATCATGTATATTTGTACCATGGTGTTAATTTATTGCTTTTATAGACACTAATGTCAACAAATGTTACCTGAAAATGTAATTCTGCATAGTTAAACCCTCTCATTCCCTTTCCTCGCCTTCACTTCATTCGATTGCCCTGAAATAGACTAGGTATAAGAACCTAGAGGAAGTCCTTTAAGCCATCGACTGAACAAAGAAAAGCATCTGGCTCATCACTTGTTGGTAATTAAGTCACTTGAGCCAACTTAAGAAAACTTATACAAGAAACAAGTAAAAGATTTATGAGAATAGAATGAATTTTACTAAGAAATGAGTAGGATCCAGCTGGAAATGCAACAAGAGCAAAAAGTAATAAGGTGGGAATGGTTTGGGATTTCTAAAATGGATCATCCTTTTTCTGTTTAACGCTTGTCAAATCCTGGCATAGGGAAAGCACGAGCAAATTGTTCTACACTGTGGCGCAGGTCTGCAATTCGCTTAACTGTTTCATGGTCCTCTAGAAGAAAGTTCTTGAAGTCTTGAAGCTTGTCTGGAGGGGCAAAATAAAACATTTTGAGTTTGTTTCTTAACATGTAGCCCTCCCCATCTAATTATTCTGTAATACAGTACTCTGAGTATACATTAAAGGATAACTATACTCTTAAAATTAACTTTTTAAAAATGAAAAGTATCTGGGGCAGGGAGGTCAGATTGGTTATTCCTACCTCAATATAGTTTAATTAAGGAGCTACAGCACTAACAGTTTTCATTAGCCAGGTTAGTCCTGGACTAGTCCTTTATTAAAGATAGTGCTGAAGCCAGGAGGAAGACTGGCAGAACCAGTTTTTTTTAGTGCTGGTGCTCCTCACAGAAACTTGTGAGGTAGGAATTACCAGTCCTATATTATTATCATTATTATTATTGATTTATATAGCACCAACATCTTCTGTGGCGCTTTACAATTACATAGTCATACATTACATACAGGGTAATACATGTTATACAAAGTCATACGTATTACATACACAGGTAATACACAATATAAGTAAACAGAGTGTGGAGTTTCTTACAGCAATACCGTGATACAATAAGAAAGAGAAACCTGCCCAAAGAGCTTACAGTCTAGAGGATATGGGGGTGAGACAAAAGGTGACGGGAATCGGTAGACTGTAAATAGATTGGCAGTGGAGTGTGAAAGGTGGGTTGGATCATATTGGGTAGTAAGATGGGTAATGTTTAGGCCAGGTTATATGCTTGCCTAAAGAGGTGGGTTTTAAGGTTACATCTGAAGGTGTTAAGGGATGGTGAATGACGGACAGACGGAGGAAGGTAGTTCCAGAGCAGAGGGGCAGCACGAGTAAAGTCCTGGGAAGAGGTGACCAGGGTGGAAGAGAGGAGGGTATCATTTGCGGAGCGGAGGTTGTGCCTGGGACGGTATCGCTGGATCAGAGATATATGGAGGGGCTGTGTTGGATAGTGCTTTATAGGCTAAGGTAAGCAGTTTGAACTGGATTCTTTGCGTGATGGGCAACCAGTGGAGGGACTGACAGAGAGGAGAGGCATTAGAGAAGCGAGAAGAAAAATGAATGAGCCAGGCAGCAGAGTTGAGAATGTATTGAAGCGGTGCCAGGTGGTTGTTTGGTAAACCACACAGGAGTGCGTTGTAGTAGTCTAGCCGGGATATTATTAGAGCATGGACTAGGATTTTTGTAGCTTCCTTCGAGAGGAAGGGTCGAATGCAGGAGATGTTTTTGAGTTGGAGCCGACAGGAGTTGGCAAGCAAATTGACATGAGGTTTGAAGGAAAGATCGAAACTTAGCGTTATTCCCAGGCAGCGGAGATGAGGATATGGGTGTGTTGTTGATATTAATAGTAAGACTAGGGAGGGGAACAGATCGTGAGGGTGGGAAAAGGACAAGTTCATTCTTGGCTGAAGGCAGTTGGGGAGCTGGGATGTCAGTGTAGGGAGATCTGGGGCAGAGATGTAAATTTGTGTGTCGTCCACATACAGCTTATACTGGAACCCAAATGAACTAATGAGTTGTCCAAGGCCATAGGTGTAGATGGAGAAAAGAAGAGGATCGAATACCGAGCCTTGTGGGACCCCCACAGGGAGGGGGCGAGGAGTGGAGCCAATTCCAGAGAGGAAAAAAGGTCCTACCAGAGAGATAGGATGATAGCCAAGAAAGTGCAGTGTCCTGGATACCTAAGGAGGCCAGGATCTGAAGAAGGGTGATCAACGGTATCAAAAGCAGAGGACAGATCAAGAAGAATGTAGTGAGTGAGCTTTAGATTTAGCACTAAGTAGATCATTGGTCACTTTAGTGAGGGCAGTTTCTGTGGAGTGGTTAGGGCGGAAGCCTGACTGGAGGTGGTCAAACAGGTGACTAACCAGGTCAGCATAGACATGTCTTTCCAGTAGTTTGGAAGCAAAAGGGAGAAGGGAGACAGGCCAGTAGCTGGAGAGAGCAAACGGGTCAAGGAAGGTTTTTTAGGTATAGGGGATACAACGGCATGTTTAAATATAGAGGGAAAAATACCAGTGGATAGGGACAAGTTTAAGAGAGAGGTTAGGGCTGGAATGAAGGAAGAGGAGAGCGGGGGAATAAGATGAGAGGGAATGGGGTCGAGGGGGCAGGTGGTGAGATGTGTCCTGGATAGGAGAGATGAAAGTCCCAATTTTGTTATAGTGGTGAAGCTCGTTAGGGGGCAATTAAAGGGATTAGGCAATATAGGGAGGCTAGACAGTGCAGTGGTACGGGTAGAGATGGAGGGGGTGAGCAACGAACAGAGGTTGGGCAATTGTAGTGGTTGGAAGCAGTAGGTAGGAGCTAGGACGCACATGTCCCTGTCCCATGTACTTTTCATTTTATCTGTTTTTTAAAAAGCATTATAAACACAATACCGTATATACTTGAGTATAAGCCTACTAATATCTACTAATATAAGCCAAGGTACTTATTTTTAACTGATAAACCAAGAAAACTGCTTGACTTATGTATAAACCAAGGGTTGACTTTCTCCCATAGAAAGCCAGATATATACTTCCACAGAAAGCCTCATACACAGCCCCATTGAATGTCCCAACCACAGCCCCATAGAAAGTCTAACACAGCCCCATAAAAAAGTCCCATGCACAGCCCCATACACAGATGTGCCTTGCATACTTTTCAATGGAGCCTGAACATTAAAGATCCCTCCTTAAAGGGGAACTGTGGTCCAAAAATGACTTTAGTTAAATTGATAGGAATTGCTCCCCTGAGAATTTTTGCAATTTATTTCCATTGTTTATTTTGCATAGTTTTGAAGATATTGACATTTTTGTGTGTGATATGGCAGCAGCATCACCAGGTCCCCTGCACTTCCTGCTCTGAAACTGTCAGTCAATCTGTCCTGTGTCTCCTCCTCCCCTTTGCAGCCCCCCTGGTCCCTCCCACTCATGGACCCCATGGTCCCTCCAGTTGCAGGTGACCCATTATCTTACAGCCCCCAATTTTTTGTTTGTAGCCCCTGCCCCGCCCACTCGCGGGTGCCAGTCCCACCCGTGGGTGCTAAGCCCCGCCCACTCGTGGGTTACTCAGAACCCCCCCTCTACCATCTCTGTCAGGAATTCACACAGCAGAGAGGAGGAGGGACTTCCTGTCTCCCTCACACACTGAGGGAGTCTGAGGCTGTGCTCGCCGGTGGAACTGTGCAGGAGAAGCCTCAGGAATGTCACAAGTCAGCCTCCCACCCATTAACTTTCTGGTCAGTCATTTCTGTATATCTTGGGCTGTGGAGCAAGTAGAGAGGTGGTTGACGGCTCATTTTAAAGGTAGGAAACTGGCCTTTCATTTAAACTTAACTTGTTTGGAGACCACAGTTCCCCTTTAAGAGAAGTTTGTTGTTACTTTTTTTGTTGAATCCTGTTCTTTTCTTTTTTTTAAATTTCCCTTGCAGTCTGGGATGATTTATGAATGAGCAGGACAACATTTGCATAACCCACGAGATCAATAGGATTCTATGTGTTACAGTGTACAGCTTTTGTTTTCCCAGGGCTATGTGTTTATATCCAGCTGCTCCTTCAAGCATCCAGATCAGCTCAGACCAGAATATAAGGGGGGACATTCAGGGTGATTGTAAAGGCAAAAATGTCTCAGCTTAGACTTGAGTATATACGGTAGTTCTCTTTTAAGAGCATTTATTAAAATTAGGCCTAGGTGAAAATAAAATGAACTTTTCCAAGCATTGCATTGCTCCTATTGTTTTCAATCAGTTAGCATTTATTCTATCAACCTCTGTAAACCCCCAAACAAAAATGCTAGGATTTAACAAGAAGAAAACTGTAAAGAGAAACCTCAATGTTTGCAAAAACTGCAAATTGCTGCAAATATGCATTCTTAAAAATAGTAAAGAAAATGTGCTGAAAATGACACATTCTAGGTCTGTAAAAGCTTTTTAAAAATTCAATTATACCATTTAAGTGCATTGAAAGCAACATCATTTAAAGAGAAATGTAGTCCAAAAGCTAAATACTACCACTGATGTATTTGTAAGAACAATATTATTATTGCAATAATCCTAGAAGGTCAATTCAAGTTTGTAATAAGTACATCATCAACGTTAAATAAATTTTAACCCTTTGCTAAATGGGAAACGGCAGGTATTAAAGGGCATGAGCACCCCAAAATGAAAATTGCCATACAGTAGAGTACTTCACAAAAGCCAAAACTGCAATACTAACAAGTCTCATAAGTGATGTTAAACTCAGATATCCTCCCCCTATCTCCCACCCCCTTTTCTGTGTGCTAGAAAAGCATAAAGGGTTTTTGTGCAGCCTTACTAAGGTTTCAGTGCTTAGAAGACAAGCCTCTGAATGCTCTGCAGTCAATGGCCATGTAGAGTCTGAAAGCGGATTATTTGCTCTTTTAGCTTTTGGAGGGTTCTTTCCCTGTATGTCAGTGTTTATTTTGGGGGTGAACGTGCTCTTTAAAATGTTTCTAAGGGCTAGGCCACACTGCTGCACTTTTTTTTTGTGTTTTTTTCATATCATTGAAAACACGCGTTTTCGGGTGCGTTGTGATTCAATTGCATGCGTTTTTCAATGAAAAAAACGCATGCGCAAGCCCCAAGATATAAAATTTAACCACCATGTATTACAGTTGGAAACGGATTCTTCTGCTGAAATACTGTTAAACATGTATTCTGCTATATCAAGAGTATATAGCTGAAGAAGATCTTTCTTTGTGCTCATGGGTAATCTTGCCCTGGTGATGTGTCTCGACAGGAAAGGTTTATTCCTAGCACATGTCTAAAGTAGTTCTAGTTTCTGCTATTTTCTGGTACTAAACAGGTATAACAATGCCGAGGGAAATACCCCCTATCTATAATTGGGGGTAAAATTTTTCACATGGCAGTACAAAAGATAAATGATCTCCATGAGGAGAAGCATACTCTACACCACACTACACAACTTATTTAGACAATATGTAAATCAAGTGGTTTAACTTACTTGTTTTGCTCTTTACATCAAGCCCAATCTTGATACCTTCATCAATGAACTCAACCACTTTTTGAAAGTCAGTCTCTTTAAAATTCCTTGATGTTAAAGCTGGAGCACCTGTCGGAGAAGCAAGAAGCAGTGTATAATATCAACAAAAACTATAGAGATTTGTCATATATTTTGAACCTAGGGTTCTGCACACACACCCTTTCCCTTTTATTAGTATACATGCTAGTTACCTAATCGTAACCCCCCTGGGGTAAGAGCACTCTTGTCTCCTGGACATGTGTTCTTGTTAGCAGTTATCGACACAAGTTCCAATACTCGCTCTGCCCTTGCACCATCAATACCTTTGGGCCTCAGGTCTACCAGAACCAGATGGTTATCTGTCCCTCCTTCAAAGAGAAAAAAAAAATAATGCTGTAATTTGTAAGATATGCAACATTTTTATAGAAAATAATCCATAAAATGATGTGATTGCACTTTGGGTAACTGAGGATGTGTTTCAGAAATAACTAAAAATGGTTAATATGGTTAATATTAATAAAGCTCCTGGACCAGATAAAAGAAAGTCTCAGGTCCTTAGTTCAGTTTTATCCAGGCCATTGTTTCTTATGTCCGAAAGTGTGCCACTGGATTGGAAAAAAAGCAGATGTAATTCCACTATACAAAAAGGTTAGTCGTTCACAGCCTGGTAATTACAGGCCTGTAAGTTTACTTCAGTGGTGAGGAAGATACTGGAAAATTTGATATTGGAACATTCTTGAGTATGTTTCAAGGACTGACATTATAAGTAGTAACCAGTATGGATTTAGGAGGAACAGATAGGAACAGATATAACTAACTTGCTTGGCTTTTATGAGAAAGTAATTAGGAATTTGGACACTGGCATAGCAGTAGATGGACTTTGCTAAGGCTTTTGATACAGCCCCCCCATGGGCAACTTATGTATAGTATAGTATTTGAGGTTGAATAACATAACATACGTCCATCCAGTCCAACCCGTCTAGCAATATCCTAATTTCCTAATTATTTATTATCCTAATAAACTGTTGATCCAGAGTAAGGCAAAAGAAACCACCAAATTTATGAAGGGCAAAAAAATTCCTTCCTGACTCCCAAGTGGCAATCAGAAATTTCCCTGGATCAAATCTACTTTATCTATCAATAACAGTATGTATGTATAAATTATGTATGTATAAGCCAAGGTATGTTGGGCTGGGGTGGCACATTTGTACATGCATAGAAAATTGGTTGATGGATCTGATGCAGAGAGTAGTTGTTAATGGGGCTTCATTAATATGGACTAAAGTTTTAAGTGGGGTGCCACAGGGTTCTGAGTTGGGGCCAATTCTATCTAATCTGTTTATTAATGATTTGGAAGTGGGTATTGTTAGCAAGGTTTCCATGTTTGCAGACGACACAAAACTTTGTTGACCATTAAAAGCTACAGATGATGCGCAATCGCGGACATCCCTTAGAAAGGAGAAAAGAAGTTTAAGTTCGGAAGAGGTTTTTTACTGTGAGAACAGTAAAACTTTTGGACGTGGTAATGGCAGATTCATTGGATAGATTCACACAAAAAGCTGGATGAGTTTCTAAAAACAAAGAATGTTGAATGTTACTGGTATTGATACATAAAGTTGGAGATGATACAGGGATATGATGCTTGGGGGTCTGGAAGGATTTTTCCCCCTTCATAATTCTGGTGGGGTTTTTTTGCCTTCCTCTGAATAAACAGTTGACAGGAAATGTGTATCGGTTAGTCAAACTGTCATCTGCATCCAGGGGAAACAAATAGGACAATCCTGCAGATCTAAAAATAGACCCAGTCAATCCTACCACAAGTTGTGGAATAAACTGTACAGCAATATTAGACAACCCGAGACCCTATACAGAAACCATATTAACTTGCTAGGTTCATAATAATTAGTATTTATCATAGCAAGGTCCAGACAGTTGCTATAGGATTAGGACTTGGGAGCACAGGATACTGATTAGCTTTATAGGTTAAGGTGAGGTGGGGTTAAAGGAGCTAAAAGCTCCTTACAGAGTATAAAATGAAATAGAGCCTTCTTATAACAGTAGGTACCTCACAGCCTCATATTATTAGAATAGCATTGCCCTAATAATCTAACATATAAACACATATTTCTGTCTCCCAGCTTACCTAGAGAGATGGGTGGGGATATGCAAAGTATCTCATTTATAGCCTGTGGTAAAGGCATGTGTTAAAATTGGGACCTTTCACATGTTTGAAAACTACAAAACCCAGCATTCTCTTTTTGTATAAGTTTCTTCTAAATGTCCTGTAGCTAAGGCATGTGTCCAGGTGCAATACAGCCTAATGGTATAGAGCAGGGGTGTTGAATTTGTGACTTTTCACAAGTTTGAAAACTACAAATCCTAGCATTCTTTGTTAGCAGTAAGTTAGCCATTTTTCTGACTTAAAGACATTAAAAGCCCATGGTCATGCTTTAGCAAATCATACCCAAGGGCTCAAACATGCAAGTAATCCATCTGTCCTTCACTTACATCCATAGCTATTACAATATTATAATAGGGAAGGATTATATATGTCACTACAGGCAGTAGGAGTCGTGAACCTTACTAAACTTGCCCTATCTTTCCTATTCTACATACCTGCCAGCTAGAATTCAACATAATATTACTGTAGTTTAAGGCAGCCTAATACAGTTCAAAGGCAACGTATAGGCAGTACAAAAAAAATAGTACCACAATTACTTACCAAGATAAGAATATTTGTGTGACTATGCTGAGCAAGTTATTGAAACAATGAAGAAAATTCTTACTGTGCATGCTTTATTATTACATACTTGGAGTGGTTTTAACAATCATAAGAATGTATCTGACAGATACAGTATATTATTATTAGACACAACAGGTATATTGCAGTTTTTTTTTTTATTGCACTGGCAAATTTTTGTGCATCTCAAGCTATGTGTTTTGGGCAGAAATACTCCTTATGCCCTGTACTTTTATAAATAATCTATATGTTTAATTATAAACATGAATTTTACAGAGATTTAGCATATCATAATAAAAAATCCATGTGTACAACCGAGACAAAGCCAAATGGATTCATTATCTATAGGGTGTACTATGCAATATCTGTACCTGACACCAAAGTATAGCCTTTGTTTAGCAGGGCGCTGGCCATAGATTTCGCGTTCTTTAAGACTTGGTCGGCATATACACGGAACATCTGGGAATTCGCCTGTAAACATGAAGCAAATGTTAGCATCATTCCAGAACCCCGATACAGTACAGTACAGGTCACACATTAAATTGAAATGTCTACAAAAATAAATAAAATAAAACCATTCCATCTGTGTTTCCAACGCAGTGTATGCACCATAATCTGCGCTGAATGCACTAAACTTGTTAGGCGACCATATGGTGTCCAGGAAAAATGCACTTTTCTATAAAAGAAAAGTAATTATTTTGGTATATAGATTTTTTTTCCTTTTCCGTATGGAAGTTTAGATTGTTCCAATATGAACAGTAGATACGAAGAAATGATGCAAGTGCAAAATAAAACAAAAAAAAAAAACAACCCCCCCCCCACAAATAAACCCGCCAAATTACTGGAGGGCATGTACTGGTATTTTACATTAAAAGCACCTGCAGAGCCATTTACACCCAACCCAGTATTTGAAGCAGGCTAAGAGACACTAAAATAAGGGCTAATGACTTGTGCATCTTCTCTAAGTGCCAATACGTGATTGGGAAATACACCAGTAATGCCCAGACCGAGGCCCACCAGACCACAAGCAGCCCGGCCACATTTTTTGCAGCCCACATGGAGCCGCGGGTGGGCGTAAAAAGAGGTGGGGCATTCCGGGGGTAGAAGTACTCCCCACGGCCCACTCACAGTGTTCAGTGCAGCTAGAGCGGCCCCAAGCATCGGCTGGGTTGGGCACCCCTGGTGTAAACACAGACACACATGGGCTTTTGAACAATCTGACACAGTTAAAACATGTTGAGTAAAGATTATTAAGGAAATAGATAATATCAACACCATAGATGAAAGTAGGGCTGGTTTGGAGAAAAATGGAGTCCTTAAAGTGCTCATAAATGGATTAATGTTACTGGCCAATTGCAGAAGATAATTTCAATTGGCTGAAATTTTATTGAATTGGCTATTAATCCTCCAATAAGTTTGCTATGTCTATGGCCACCTGACGTGTTGTGCAACGTCTTCCCCTTCCCCTTCTTCAGTCTACATAACCTCCCTTTCTCTCCTGAGTCTCCCACTTTCTTTGCAGTCTGTGACCTACTCACGCTCATCTCTTTCTCTCCACTCTCACTCCCCTTTTCTGCCTCTGAGCTCAATCCTCTCTTATTTGCCCTTCTTGCTGCATCCCTCTCACTATCTCCAGTAGAGGTGATCCAGGGATATTTACAATTGCCAGGGATTTTTTTCCCCCTTCATAATTCTCTCTTTTTTTTGCCTTCCTCTGGATCAACAGTTAGGCAGGAAATGTGGGTATTGATGAGTAGGTTGGACTGGATGGATGTATGTCTTTATTCAACCTTAAATACTATACTATACAATGTTATTGGGAAAATCAGAGACGGGATTGACCTACCTGATCTGTAACAATATTTTTTTTTGAGGTAAGGCAGGCAGAGTGACAGTTGGCTATAAAACTTCAAAAGCTTTTAACTCTTTAATTACCTTTTCTAGTTGTCTTTTAAAAGAATATTTGGATTAAATAAATTATTTCTCTTATTGTAGGTGTTCCTGGCAAAGCACAAGCCAACAATGCTTAAATGTGCTATAAAAAAAATGGTTAAGGAAAGTTATTGAAAGCAGAGATATTAAAAGGTTAAATAGGGGACACTTCCTGCTCTCTTTTTATTTATATCTTCATTTTCTTTTTATTTGTTTTTCCCAGATTTCAATTTATACAATTCTATTTTAATTCATTGTATTGAACTGAACAATGAGTTTTAGAACTTGGTAATGTTGTTACTTTCTAGCGTGAGGACTCAAAAAAAAGAAAATAATGTTTAGCGTATATACTCGAGTATAAGTCGAATTTTTCAGGCTTTAAAATTAGCCTGAAAACCTAACCTCGACTTATACTCGGGTCAACTGCGGATAGTAACCAGTAGGTGGCGCTGTGTTAACCTGCATAGAATGTTACAGGAGCTGTTCTTGCCTTTACAATCGTTCCTGCTTCCTGTAGTCTGCCTGCTGGACTCACTCAACACTGTCACTGCTCATCTGGATGCTGTAAATCTGATGGGTCTCCTCAGTTTGGGGCAAAAAACAGCTGCTAGTTCAGTGCAAATGACAGCTTGAAACTACAACTCTCCGGTGACATTTTTAACTATTGGCGTCAGAGAGTCCTTTACTATATGGGGTCAGAGGGCCCTTTACAATATGGGGTTCAGGAGAATTGTAAATGATGGTAAGCTTAGTTACAAGTTTACTGAACTTTGCTACTCCACATGTTTAGAAACTGAAACTCCCAGCAACAAAGCATGCTGGGAGTTGTAGTTTCCATCTGGAGTGCCAAGGAATTGGGGGTTACTGGTACTGGATTAGGCTATTACTGTATGGGATTCATGTATGGGAATTCTGCTGTCCATTTAAAGGGCAACTAATTTCTACCCTCGGCTTATACTCGAGACAATCAGTTTTCATAGATTTTTCAGGTAAAAATAGGTACCTCGGCTTATACTCGAGTATATACGGTATTTGCTTTTTAACATATAAACCAATACAGGAAACATTGCACCCAAGCAAGTGCAAAACATATGAGATTCACGTGCAGTCTTATAATTTTCTTTTGCTTTCAGATTCTACTCGGCTTGTTTTGTGTTAGAATTAAAGCATCTGCTCAAGGTCGTTCATCGGTAAGAGACAGTATACTTACAATACATAGCAAATATTATGGACTAATTTCACTGCTTTAATAGAATAAATGTTGCAAACCCCAATCTATTAAGGGCAGCAAATTACAAATTCTGCTATACATTAACATATAGTGGGTTTCCAGTGAATGGAACTAATAAGCTTTCTGTTGGGTCTATGACTTATTTTTATAATTAGTTTAAATATCCCCTTAGTAGAAGGATTGATTCAATTGGGTCCCTTTAAACACTGTTGGGAATGTTCAAAACATTTTTCCTTTGTTTTATTGTAGAGACCTTAAACCTGAGAACATCCTTATTGATAGCTCCAGATATCTTAAAGGGCATGTCCACCCCTTTTAAAAACTTTTGATATGCGGTAGGGCATGCTCCCCCAGCCCCAACAGCATTAATATTATTGTTAGAAAGTCCCCCGATCCTTACTTACCTTCCCTCTTTCCTCCGCCGCAGTGTTCCAGCCCTCTGCTTGCATGGAATTGCAAGCAGGGGGCGGGACCGGCAGCCGTGTCTGTGAATGGCTGAGAGGCAGCCAATCACGGTCGCGGCTGCCGGGAGTTCTAAACAGTGGAGGAGAGAGGGAAGGTAAGTAATGATTGGGGGACTCTCTAACAATAATATTAATGCGGTTGGGGCTGGGGGAGCATGCCCTACCGCATATCAAAAGGTTAGGGGGAGGGAGAGAAAAACCGGACGGAGAGGGAGAGGGGGGGGGGTTAGGGCTGCACTGAGCATGCCTCAAACCTTGACGAGGTTGAGGCAGACTCAGGCACAGCATGAGTCACACACTGCTCCTACACAGCAGTTTCCTGGACTTTGGAGGGGCACAGCAGGGGAACTATTTTGAGCAGAAATGTAAGGTAAGGCTTGTTTTAAACTTCTTAATGTGGCCAGTAAGGGGTAAAATTTTAGTTTTGGGGGTGCACATGCCCTTTAAAATTACAGACTTCAGTTTAATCAAAGACAGTAAGTGCTTCTAGATTATATAAAAGGCATGTCCACCTTAAATAAAAACTTTTAATATTTTGTAGGTCACCCCTGCCCACTGCCAAATGCTGTTACATTTCTAAAAAAAGAACCAGAGACATACTTACAGCCCTTTGCTCCCATGGCTGTCTTTCTCGGCTCCCTGTTTGCCGGAACTTGCTGACTTTGAACCCACGGGAGCGAAGGGCTGTAAGTATGTCTCTGATTCTTTTTTTAGAAATGTAACTCGGCAGTTGGGGGTGACCTACAAAATATTAAAAGGAAGGTGGAAGGTCAGCCATAGAGGGATCCCGTGAGTGGGAAAGGGCTCCTCTGCGCATGTCACCATCCCTCCTGGAGGCAAGAGAGGAGGCAGAAAACTTTTGACAGGAAGCCAGCTCCTACTTTTCAGTTTCCTGGACTTTGCACAGGCACTGCAGGAGAACCAAAAGGAGCAGAGATGTAAGGTAAGAACTTTTTTTAAAAACTACATAGTGGGGCCAGTAGTGGGTTAAATTTTAGATTTGGGGGTGGACATGCCCTTTAAATGGTCTTTGTTAAAAATCTTTTATCCTATCTGACTAACAATGTTGGGTATTTTTAGGTTATGGGCTACAAAGATGACTGACTGCGGAACATTTTTGTACATGGCACTGGAAATATTAATGGGTGAAGGCTATACCAGGACAGAAGACTTCTGGTCTCTTGGAGTGATTATCTATAGAATGCTGACTGGTCAGGTAAATGTAACATGTCAATTATCAGGCTAAAGTTAAACTAATGTGATAACTGGTATAAATTATACGCATATGTCTATTTTATTTGTATTT
The DNA here is from genome assembly GCA_019447015.1 of Hymenochirus boettgeri. Taxonomy (NCBI): domain Eukaryota; kingdom Metazoa; phylum Chordata; class Amphibia; order Anura; family Pipidae; genus Hymenochirus; species Hymenochirus boettgeri. The sequence goes on along the minus strand of CM033470.1, from coordinate 269,724,911 downwards.
ATAAAAAATAAATAAATAGTAAAGCTGCCATTGCGTTTAACAGTAAAATAACATACTAGAGTTTCTACATAAATCCTTTTTGGTTTTGCAGTTGCATTCCTTTACCGAAATAGGATTACGTTAAAGAATTCCAGCAACCCAGACACTATGGATTGAAACTTATTAACAGAGGTAAGTAACCACTGTGACATCACTAACTGTAACCTATGAGAATGTTGTTATGCCTTATAACTATTGATTGCCACTTTTTTCCTGGCCCACATCTAATTAGATAAGGTTCTGCTTATGAAAATGGGTAACTTGAACTCCCAAGCCATATTACCAATTTTGTTTTTGGTTAATTGTTAAAAGTGTAAGAAACCATGTCTGTCTTGCTCTACTCCATCTTGTTCTTACATCATGTCAGTGACCGGTATCCTTTCCCATAGTGCTTTGGTTTTCCTTTGGCTCATGTAACTATGTTTATGTTTTTTACTTTTTAGCTGTTGAAGACTAATCTTGCCACCCATCTTAGATCCAGTAAACTTTATTCTAGTTAAGTATTCACAATAAACAGCACAACTGTTCACATAAATAATGTAAAATGCTAATAAAACTTTTGCAGGAAATAAATTGGAAAATGGAGAATCCCGCCCCCCTATGTGCCACCTGCAACCACAGAACAGAAAGGAAAAATGGAAGCCATAGCAGAACCTGTTGGAAGATATTTAGCGTTAAGGCATGTCAAAGATTTCAAAGATTTTGACTATGTAGCAGATTTCTGTTAAAAAGAACAACTGAAATGCCACAAATGGAAGATATGTATAGAAAACAATCACCCCAGAAGTTGTACAGCCAAATGAAATCCAGTACAGCCATCTGGCCATCAATGATTATCACAGAATTCTATTATTTAACCTCCATCAGGGGATGCCAAAAGTCTTTAGTGTAAATATCCTAGATTTTGGCAGTCAATATGTCAGACCAAACAGAATGGCTATTTATATATTATTACCCCTACAGAAATAACTCTTAATGTAATTTCCATTGAATTACATGTGCACTATATACCGCTGCCCTCCCAATTGTTATACCTATAGAATCCATCATTCTGCAGAGAAGTTATAACAAATTATGTTTTATATACTTGTAATATATGCTCTACCCTTGTATGTAACATGTATGACTTTGTAATAAATGAAATACCCTTGTATGTAACATATATGACTTAAATGGTGCTATATAAAAATAATGTGCAAGGAGATTGTATGTGATTTTCTTCTAGGGACTCCGGTTTCCCCCACATTCATAAAGACATACCGATATGTGCAAAAAAAAAGTGATTAGATTATAAGCTCTTTGGGCCAGGGCCTGATGTGATTATTTAAACTGTAATTTGCTTTCTATACATAGAAAATCCTCGTAATAAACAGAATACTTCACATCAGAATCACTAAATTGTTGTTTGACTATGTATTGGGAGGAACCATATGGTTGCTTGGGGGTATAAAGGATAAGGGACAAGGCCCCAATGATGGTAGGTACCAAATGGTAGATTGGGGGTGATAAAAGATAAGGCCCCACTGATGGTAGGTACCATATGGTAGATTTAGGATGATAAAGAATAAAGGCTAGGCTCCACTCATGGGAGCTACCATATGGTAGATTGGGGATGATAACGAATAAGGACAAGGCCCCACTGATGGGAGGTACCATATGGTAGATTAGAGAAAAACAGTCAGATGAGGCTACTCATGGGTTAAAACAGCATACTTTATTAAAAAAAATTATAAAAACAGCATAGAGAGCACAGCTAAAAAAGTGTTTTGTGGCAACAGCCACTTCTGATCATAATAACTAGGCACCACTAATGGTAGGTACCATCTGATAGATTTAAGATGATAAAGGATACGCAATAGGCTCCACTCAGGGGAGGTACCATATGGTGGCTTGGGGGTGATAAAGGATAAGGACTAGGCCCCACTGATGGTAGGTACCATATGGTGGGTTAAAGGGAGATTAAAGCATAAGTGCACTGTAAAATCAAGTTATGTTCATTTGGAAGCTGTAGCTTTAAAAATACTGTTGCCATATTTTTTTTTACCTATGTACCTCCAGAGCCTACCTTTGTGCCTTGAAAGTTGCTTGTGAGTTCCGTGCACTCTCCTGCTTGAGCCTCAAACAGTAATGCTGGGAAGTTCCGTGCACAGAACTCACAGGCATTATCGTTTGAGGCTCAAGCAGGAGAAGGCAGAGGAAATCTCAGAGGGGCGGAGCTTAACATTCAGCAAACCAGTAATAAGATGCCAGCAACTTTCAAGGTAGGTTCTCGATGGGCATAGGTAAAAAAGATGCAGCTCCTATATGAACATAACTTGATTTTACAGTGCACTTATCCTTTAGGGGTAAGGGCTATGTCCCACTTATGGGAGGTACCACATAGTGGGTTGGAGGGGTATTAAGGGTAAAAGCTATGCCCTGCTAATGGGTGGTACCATATTGTGGTTTTGGGGCATATTGCAATACACATCTCAATATCAATTACAATTGCAGTCCACATTCCCTCTAATATAAATGTCCTGATATTTGGCAATTCAGAGAACAAATTGCTTTAGGTAGAAGGTAAACCATTGCTCCTAGCTAAAAAAGAGAAACAAAGCAACATAAAAGTAGGGCTATGTAAATACACAAAGAACATGTGCCCTAAATAATCAAAGCTGCAATTATAAATCCAACTGATTATTTTGTTTATTTAAATAAAGAATGGCAATGGCCAGTCACCTGTGTGGGTTTACCAATGACCCTGCCATTCTGATCAAAATACTGTATCTGGATAGGGCTAAAATATCTTCTATATGCAGCACATTATATTCTGTTCACACAAACACTGAGATAAATACGAAAATTAGGGAAGAATGTGGGTAGTAAACATCCCAACGTAAAACATGGCTTTCTTATGTGCCCATAAACATAGAAGCTTTGTCGTATATCCCCTTAACTGTCTGTGCATTTATATAGGGTAAGGGTGAGAAAAACAATTAATAGTATTTTATTACAATTAATAATAATGGATGCCTACTTTTCCTACTGCAGTTGTTTGGGAATTACTGCCACTGCAGTACCTCTTGCCGTTTCTGATAAGTGGTAAGATAGGAATAAAAAAAAAAAAACTAATTTGAGAACTGGCTCCCTTGAAAATCATAAAGGATGTGAATCTGGAAAGGGGTGGCAGTGTCCTGTGCGGGTATCACACATTTCTGCTTTATATCAATATGTTAAGACCCATCAAAATCGTATTAATGCCATTACATTGCTCTATGTCAAAGGCATCCTTTTTGTTCCTGTCTACCAGCAGGTGTACAACAATAAACATAGTAATCCAGTTTTACAATGGTGATGGCAACACTGACTGCTATGCAAATGAACCCATGGGGCCTTGGGTGTATGATAAGACAAACTAAGGTCTAATTAATATGCATCCCTGTCTGGCACAGAAAACCATGGGGACCCAATGTACACCGTATGTATGTGTCATTGGAAGTCCCTGCATGCCAGGTTTTGACAAAATAATGGTCAATTACCAATACCATATGTTCTACGACAATCTTGCTGATGCCTGTAAATACACATGTAGTGATGAGCAGATCAACAGGAAGGGTAAGGCAATAAGGTGAGAAGATTTAGATTGGTACAAGGACAAATACTACAGGAAATAAGTAATATGCCCTTTAAAACAAAAAATATACCCTATAACTATGTCAATAGTAGTAGCAATGCACTACACATGTAGCTGGCAAGGGAATCACATCTGAAACCGTCCCACACAAACTTGATAATACAACAATTTACTTCTTGCAATTAAGTTTAATTCCCAACATTATAAAACTGAACAAATAAGCAATGATGAGTTTAGTGTTACCTGCTTTAAAGCCACAGCTACAGCTGCAATTGCATGATTGTGGGGGCCACCCTGGATCGAGGGGAAAACTGAAAAGTTGATCTTATCTTCAAAATCATAGAGAATCTCTTTCCCAGTTTTCTTATCCACTGCCTTTACACCTTTGCGATAGAATATTAACCCTGACCTGAAAAAAGCAAAAGACAAAGCCACCAGTTTAGCTTACACAAAACAATAAAACAAAATAAACTCATCGGTGGTGCTGTTAACTTTAGCAAATAATTTGGGATGGATGTGAGACACCTGCTTTTTGGAGCCCTAAACTCACAAAGCCATTAAGGGGGTGTGAGAGTGCAGCTGGTGAACTTCTAGGTTATATATCTTCTTCTAGCAGCATCAAGATCGAGAAGAAAGGTAAGTATTGCGAAAATAGGGTTTTCTGAATGTGCCAGCAGCAGGAGAAGCTAGCCTACATTACCCCTTTTAAATTAGTGACTGGGGGGGAAATCTTCTACCAACCAAGCTGGGTGACATTAGTTCCCAAGCTCAGCTAAAAATTTCAGGTCGCTGTATATGCAAATGGTTGAATCATTAGGCAATATAGAAGACAATCATACATGCAATACTTTGCCAATCTTAACCCTTTCACACAAGATAAAATAGGTAATCCTTTACAACCTTCCTTTTACAAAGAATCCTATTATCACTTGTAAATATGGCAGCATAGATACCCAATCCAGTGTGAAAGGGTTAAAACCCGACGGTTAGTGATAGCCTAAAGGTGCCCATACATCTATAAGATTTTACTTACCCGACCGAGCGCTCACGTGATGTTCCCTCGATCCTGCCGGAAACGCTTCTCCCGATCTTACATTCGACCGACATGCGATCGCAAAATGAATGGGATTTTGCGATCGCATGTCGGCCGAATGTATGATCGGGAGATGCGGTTCAGGCAGCATTGATGAACATCGCGTGAGCGCTCGGTCGGGTAAGTAAAATCTTATAGATGTATGGGCACCTTAAGGCTGAGTACACTCTGGATGACATTTGTCCTAGCTGACCGTTTGCCACTAGTGTGCGGCCCCATAGAGAACTGCACTATTTACCAGCATACACAATCTCCCATTTGTCCGATTTGGACAGAGACCGGTCACCGCCGTTGACACCCACACCATACAATATTTTCAGCCAACTGACCAATACACGGTAATATTGGTTAGATGGGAAAAAAAAACTCAGAAAATACTGGTGCTTTAATACCATGAAGATAAACACTAGAAAACAGGTGATAATGATGCTTCTGCAACTTAGGAGTAAAGTTATGTGATTTATTGCATAGACAATACACACAGTCTCCTCAGATATTATTGTTATATCTGAATGCATTAAACAGTTCAATCAAAATCAAATTCAATTTAAAAAAAAAAATCTAATTCTGAAAGTGTATAAAACGTGCAAAAAAGAAATGGGTGAAAAAAAACTCAGGGTAAATCAATTAATCAATCAATATTTTGGTTTACAGCGACTCAAATGGAGACAAACTAAGGAGCATGCTTAGTGCAAATTACAGTATTAGGGGGAACTCTGGCAAAGCGATTTAAAGAAGTTTTATGAAATTATGTATTAAAATAATTGATTGATATTACTCAAGCAGTGCAGTTGTGGACATGTGAACTTTAGTATAAAACTTTTAGTTTCCTTCTGTAGGAATCTAGATTTTCCTGACATGTACCAAAAAGAAGAGGGAAATGAAACACAGTGGGAGACGTGCAAAGCCTGCTGTTCAAAATCACACATATCCCCCCTGTACACCAGGGTGTGAAGCCAACAGAAGTACAAAAGGTGCAAAGAAAGATTAATGCACCTAGGGAGGTAAGGGGAAGTGGGAACAGGGAACCTGGGGCCGTTAGTTAATTGCTTGATTGTTCTGTGCTGAGGTTATCACAACTGCAGTAGATTGAGTACAATACAGATAAAAGAAAAACTATTCTAAATTAAATATGCTCTGCTACTAATAGTACAACGATCCTTTGTACTGTAAAGATGTCCATACACTAGTTAGATATTAAATAGATTAGATATTCATCTATAGACGAACGTCTAATCTATCCAATATCTTTAGCGCCATTGGTTTCTGGTCTGTTTATTTTGCAATTGCAAATCAATCCCAAAAAATAATCGGTCAGGTGATTCCTGCTGCTTTACATGAATATCCCGGGAATATTGGAAGGTAAGCTTTTGAAGGTTCTCATTCATCCAGGTCATGGTATATCTACTGTGTCAGTTAGATCAACTGGACTTGAAGTTTAGTTCTTGAAGACGTTTCGCTAGTCATCCGACTGGCTTTCTCAATTCAGAATGACTTGTACAAGAATCTGTTGGCAATTATGTACCCTGGAAAGTCCCAATTAGCATATCACAGCCTGGTGTTAAAAGGACATTGTGATGCAAGGCGTGATTGCATTGTGGCTAAAGCTAGGTACACACAGTCCAGATTTCTGAAAGATGGCAGACAGGATCGGTCTCTATAGGAAGTCTAGCACAGTCTAAGGTAATTTTCGTCCTTTCCCGAACGAGCGTTCGGCCGACCCAATTGTTCGGCGGCCGCGCGCTCGTTCGGAAATGAACGTACACACATAACTATAAAGACCCGATACCGTCGGATCCGACGGTATCAGGGCTTTATTGTTACTGTGTGTACTCAGCTTTAAGGGTGTTATAGGAACTGCCCAGGGTAAGGTGTCCAAACAGCATTGTACACCTCTGTTCAGGCTTGGTTTCTTTATTTTCACATAAATGGCCTCCTTGACACCTCTCTTGAACCAGTCATGTTCCTTTGCCAATATGTTAACATTACAATCTTCAAAGGTATGCCCTTTTTCCTTAAGATGCCGGTACACGGTCCTGACCCGAGGAATTGGCTTTTCTGTGCTGATGATGCAGTTGCCGTTTGGTCTCCCCCATATACAAATCAGAGCACTCTTCACTGCACTGCACTGCGTATATGATGTCTCTTTTTTTGTGTTTCGGTATTGGGTCTTTTGGATGTACCAATAGCTGCCTGAGTGTGTTTGGTTTAACATGGTGTTTTTTTTTAACATGGTGTTTTTTGAAAATTCTGTGCTTTGGGCAGGATTTCAGGTTAGTCTTACATCCTTCAGCTTTCTAACTATAGCAGGTTTGTAGGGTGATTTACCTATATATAATATTTTATTTGAGGGGTGAACATGTCCTTTAAACAGTACTAATCAAAAGTAGCTTATTAAAGCAAGGTTCCCCTTTTGGGGTGGTAGCTACAAAAAGCAGAGCTGTCCTTAATGAGTAAAATGTAGAGAACTTCTCTATAAAAAAAAAAAAAAGGATGCTGACAATTTTAGTAAAATTCACTGCTTCTGAGAGAACAGTTTTGAAAGCTCTGTCTGCACAAAAATAGTGTTACCTTGCTCCCCGCAGAGTCTTGTGTGTTGTGGTGGTGACAACATCAGCATGATGAAAGGGAGATGGGATCACACCAGCTGCTACAAGTCCACTAATATGAGCCATATCAGCCAATAAGTAGGCTTTCACTTCATCACATACCTAATAGGAGATGGGAGATTTGATAAGAAACACATGCATCAGCAGGAATGGGTGGGGATCTATTTATAAGTAATACCATCAGCAAGCACATCAATCAATGACAGGATACAAATCGTACCACCGCTGCAAGTAATGAGGTGCAATGTGCATACTCAGTGCTGCTAAGAAACTGAGCTCTTGCCTCTCCTTACCAGGCAATTTCCCCTGTCTTTATCTCAGAGGCGTTTATCATACAGTTGGTTGCATCAGTTGTGTACCAATTCCGCCAATACTGTCATGGAGCCAACATTAATTCTATTTTCATGTCAGCCTTTCCGCTGTAAATTTAGCTGTCACTTTGGCTCCTGGTGATGAATTGTTTATTGTAATCCAAGTCTTACCATTAATACATTTTACCCCTTTAAGGCTTGTAAATTGTGTGCTCGGCCCTGTAATACACTGCTGAGAACTGCAATCTGGGTTTCAGTGGTTTATTTTTTTTAATTAATGATTTATACTCCATGTACCATGAATATGTTAGACAAAGCCAGGCAAGATGCTGTACCTTCTGTTATTAGATTCAAAGCATTTGCTGGGGAAAGTCCCAGCACAGCAGCATCTATGGTATATATGAACATGCTTTATATATACAAATTTAACATTTCTAATTCGAACCTTAAGCAATGGCTATGTTCAGTGTAAACCAGCTTCAAATGAAAGCTGCTAAATTAATTGTAGCAGAGCAATACTAAAGACATCAGATAGGGCTTAGATGGATTTAAAACACTAAACGATAAACACCCTTTTCAATAAAATCTAGGTAAAGAGAGACCTACTGCTAATGTTAAATTGTAAGCTCTTCAGGACAGGGACCTCTCTTAATTTCTTAAAGCTTACCATATTTTTAATATATACTTTCATATCTATTCATACTTAATTTTTTAAATCCTCCTTTATAATAACTTGCATTCATCCCCTCATCTCTATACTACGCATTTGTATAATGTAGCAATGTAAACACAGATGGCCCATTATAAATAACCATATAAATACTGTTCCTGCTAAAATCATACTTTTACTACATTAGTTTCAAACATTAGAATCCTGTTAACATACTAGAACATAGACATAAGATACATTTCAAGAGTTTTTATAGCTTTGTGATACCAAGGACTAGAGATGGCCAAACTCACTATAATCTGTTCCGCTTGCAATTTGAAAGATTTTCAAAAAAATCTAAGAATTTGAATCTGCAAGGGGACCTATTCAAAGGCAGTCAAAAATTAAAAAGTTCAGCCTAAAATGAAGGTATAAATAGCAATGGTAACTTACTATAAATGGCCCTGGGAAATGGTCTGGGGAATACATATCAATGACCAAAATCTTAAAAAAAAAAAACCCACCACCCAGTACTGGAAACTTCACGTGCCTTCTGTTTTGGCATTCTGCATAGTATTTCTAGAAATTTCGAATTGTAAATCAACTATTTTCTAAATTTCTAGAAATCTCGAAAATACTACGCAGAATGCCAAATCAGAAAGCACATGAAGTTTTCGGAATGGGACAGTATTTTTTAAAGATGTTAGTATCAACATTTTTTTACTCTTTACAGTCAATTGTTTGATAATTTATAAAAACAGTTCTGTGGTTCAGAAAAATCTGTAAATCCGTAATCCAGCGGATCCGTCAAATGCACTTTGGAACCAGGATCAGGTTCTACCAAGCATCATACTGCAGCTGGACTATTTACAAATTGGCTTCAGGGCTAGTGAGAAAGGTAAAAAAAAGTAGCTAAATGTTTAGGACTAGAGAATTTCACGTGCCAGCGTTTTTCTTCTTCTCATTTAATGACTTCTAATCAGAATGCCCTGTTTTGTTCCAGACCCAAGCATATTTTTTGTAAAAATACATTAAATTCCTTGAAATACATTATACAGACACACTGATACTTTAATAGGAATCTCTATCAGCACAGCAAATGACTGTTACTATTAACTTCTTTCTCCCTATTCCCAGTATTGCTTTTGTAGTTTCAGGGCTGGTCTTGAAGCATCAAGGGTCGGCATAACGCACTGAAGAAAAATTTTGCCAGAGGGTTTTCAAAATATTGCCACCATTTAGAGCATTAACTGAAATGATGCGACTTGCGAGAGTATCTCTTAAAAAATCTGTGTTTTCTATATGTTAGTTAAAGAATGTTCCAATAACAAAGAGAAAAACTAATAAGCTCATAGACACACGGCGGTTGCTCTTTAGAAATTAGCATTAAGTATCTAAGGATTAGCATTCACCTCTTTACATGTACATAATTACATGTTCTGTGTGCACACGGCAAAGCAAATTAAACCTATTTCAAGGGAAGCACCCCCAATCTTATTAACATGGTTAGTTTCACATTTTTACTTGTAGTATGATTGTTATTTTGTATCATTATGATTCCTGGTTATAAGGTGTATTGGTCTTCGAACAGCACATCTTAATAGCCTAAAGGGTATCTATCTATACTCTAAAAAATCGAATTTTGAAAAAAGATACAGCAAGAGTCCAATACTTTAAAACTTTTTTCTGATTTTAAATCTGAGCCGTAGATACTGAGAAATCATCATTTTAATCACAGCATTTACAGGGCTGTCACTCCAGGAGCAGAAATTGCAATATGTTTTTTATCTGACCCTCTTACTAGGAACTAGAGAAAAGACGACGAGGTGGGGGGGGGGGGGAGATGTGTAAACAGAGCAGGGTCAATGGTGAGGCTGTACAGACCTTATAAGTGTTGCAGACACTACAAGGAGGCAGGGAGTAAAGCTAGGTACACACCTAGCGATTTTTCCTCCTGACCGACCGTTCGAACGGTCGGCCAGGAGGAAGGACTGTCGGTCGCGGCAAAAGCAGCCGCGTCCGATAGTCACCGCGACCGATCGTGCGGTCCATAGAGGACCGCACGATCGGACGAGGTTTTCCACCCTGTCCGATCGTCCTTTCGTCCGATTTGGACATGGGCACATTCGAATGCGATAATTTCGGTCCGATCGACCGATACACTGAACTATCGGTCGATCGGACCGAAATATCTAATCGTGTGTACCCAGCTTAAAGGAGGGTGGGGCGCATTAGGAACACTCACTAAACATTAATAATTTAATGACAAAGCAAGCACATATAAATATGGGAATACCACCATTTTACTTCTCTCAAATTGTAGTTTCAGATAATGTAAAGATTAAACAGCTATTGTGGATAAATCTTTTGGAATTTATAAAAAAAACTGGTATAATATAAAAGCATACCATTCTCATCTTGGAATAGTCAATCAGCCGTGCATAGGCGCTTGTCCCAGCAATAATAAGCTTTGGCCGGAATAGTCGGGCGGTCATCTCTAGCTGGTCATAATCGATCAACCCTGTTGCTGGCTTTAAAAAAAAAAAGAGGGGGCATATTTTTGTTCATTCATTTTAAATACTTTGCTTTTTCCTGCTTAAGTAAGTAATCAATAAACTAAAGCTAGGTACACATCGGCTGCTTTTGTCGGGACGGAGAGTCCTTCTTCCTTGCAGACCGGTCGAAAGCCTTGAACGGTTGGTCAGGGGGAAAAGTTATATGGTGTGCACCAGCCTTAAAGTTTTGCACACATGACAGTCTCTACATAGGCTGAAATTGCCAGGCAGGTTGGTTGTGGGTCGTCGCTGCAATCGCACATATGTACGAACCTCTAGGATGGGTGCACACAAGTAGATTTTTCAGGCAAACTGACCAATATTTTCCTGGAACGGACAGTCATTGTCGCCGGCGACCCATGTCTGTCAAACATTCGCCCCGGATCGGTGATAGATATACAATGTTCATTGTGCATAGATGTACCATACATATTGTTCGCCATTCAATTTGTTTGGCAATTAAATGTCTGTGAGGTTACATTATATTACATATATTTAATTAAAACTTCAGAAAATACTACGATCAGTGAACCAAGTGATAATAAAAAAATGACTTTCCCGATCATAATAACGATCGATGTTACGATCAAATGTTGGCATAAAAACGAAAATTTACAATGTTTGGGCGAATCATTGGAAACGTCTACTCGGATTGATTGTAATATTGGCCCAGTGTATGGGCACATATAGACAAAGGTGTCAAATGTTGTATAAATGGAACAAAGCAGGATTATTATACAATAGGTTAGGCCTCAGCACTACATCTCCACTAGTTCAGAAACTATAAGACACTCAAGGACAGGCCAATAAGCTCTGTATAGCAGCTAGAACCAAGAACTACCCATTCCATATAGCAGAAAGAAAAAGAAAACCAGACATTGAATGATGAGAAAGCATACAGAGTATATTTGCTACGCATTCACGATGACACTAATAAATTGATTTAATAGGCAACACCCAGCCAAGACATTTAGATTAGTGAAAACACTGCGGGTACATGATTATGAAATCTAAAACATTCATTCATAACACAAGTTTTCTTGTTAATGATTCCACTGAAAAGCATAATGCTGAATTGATGGCAGGTTACACCGCCTGTGTTTCGCCTAATAATGAACTTTAAAGTTCACCAAGAAAAAGAAGGGAGGGTGCCATTTTCTGATCTGCCAGATTCCGTTCAGCGCTAACCTTTAAAGCGGTCACAGCAAAAATAACAAACAAGTGAAAAACACATTATCAAACAAAAATGAGTCTTTGTTATCCAAGGCTGTGTACACACCAGACAATTTTCAGACAGACTATGGATAGTGAAACAGAGGACAAAATTTCCACTGCATCCAATCTATATTTTCGTCCAATTTTGGCAAATTGATTATATAAAAAGCTTGGTCATGGTGAAATTTTGGTCAGATGAAATTAACCCTGGCACAACCCTGGCCAAAGCATGGCTATGCAAACCGATCCAGTAATGAAAACAGAAATTGAACTGATCTTCATTCATTCATTTTAAACACCTTGAGGCCAGCACTGAAAGCAACTTCTTTGTGTTTGCTGACAATGCAAAATTCTGCACTGTAATATTCTCTGAATATAAACTATCTACTGCACAGAGGGGTTTAGGCAATTCAGTGTAGACAGCAGATGGTCAGGGTCATGAAATTATAAAGCAATAAGCATGCACCCTGAACACGGCTTGGGACTAGCTAAGGTGAATCTTAATGGAAAATGTTTTGGGAGTTATTTATCAAGGCTAACTAGTGGCTATATGCCAAACCATGTAATTCCATTAGCTATAATCCAAATAAAGGTTATGGAACAAACAGAAGTTAAGGGAAAGGAAGTTGTAATGTATAACATGGTAAAAGCACAAGTAAAGCTGGGTACACACATTAGTGATATAGGGATGATATTGGCCCTAGATCGCTAAATGTGTGTATGGCTGAAACAACAGTTTCCAATGCCGTCGAACATTCGGTGTTAGCATCGGAAACTGACGTTCTGACCAGAAAATTTGGTCCCATGACGTTTACCTGCCCCCAACCTAAATTGTATTATTAACTAGACATTTAAGTATAATTACCGTCTCCATTTTGGCAAAGTAAGCTGTCTCCTCCCACCCCCGCAGTCAATCAAGGCTTTGACCACTGACATAACAACCAATGATTGGAGTGCAGAGAATTACTGGTGGGGTGGGAAGGTATGCCCTGCAATATAGATGAAGGTTTTAACGCAAAGTTAGTGATTACAAGAGAGGGATCGGGAGGGAGGGCTCCGCTGCGGATGTCACCATCCCTCCCGGAGACAAGACAGGAGGCAGAGACGTTTGGACAGGAAGACAGCCACTACTCCTTAGTTTCCTGGACTTTGGACATGGACTACAGGGGAACCATAAGGAGCAGGAATGTAAGGTAAGGATTTTTTTAAACTGTACTGTGGGGCCAGTAGTGGGTTAAATTTTAGTGTTGGGGGTGGACATCCCCTTTAAAGCTTTTCAATCAACTTGCCATTAACACATCTGCTGGAAGACAGTTCCACATTTCTCACTGTAAAGAAACCGTTCCTAACCTAAATATTAAACTTCTTTTCTTCCAATCTTAAAGAAAGAATATCTGTGTCCTCTGATATCACCTATTGGAGAACAATTCACCAGAGAGATTATTGTATGGCCCATTAATATATTTGTATAAAGTGAATATATCACCACGGAAACGTCCCTTCTCCATTGTAAACAGCCCTAACTTGTCTAATCTGTCTGCATAGTCAAGCGTCTCCATTCCCCTTATTTATCGTGTAGGTCGCACAAGGATTGTTCAACCCCAAATGCATCAATTTAGGTCACTGACTAACTGTCAGAAGTAAAAAGTTACATTTAAAATGTAATCAGCTATTATCGTACACATATGGGAGCAACTTTAGTACATAAGAAACATACAATTAAAAACACATCCAGCATGCACAGTGGATGATGTATCAATATTAGCAAAATGGGTTGATATACTGGTATATCAGAAAATACACAATATAATTGGTTAAATCACACAACGAGCTAAATATATTTTGGGACTTACCTGGGTATATAAGGGGATGTTGGTTATTTATGTATTGTGCTACTGACGAAGTCTGCTTGCACAGATGATACCCGTCTAGCTCGTTTTTAACTAGCTCTAGCTGCACAGAGGCCTGCATTATTTCTAAGTATCGGTATCGTATTCTTTCATTGGTGTTATCTTGGAGTTAGGATCTGCCACATATCTGCGTACTCCTCTACTAGATGGTTATACTGTTATGTAGATTTTTTGACCCTAGAGACAGTGAGGGGTATTTATATTATTGTTTTCCCCATATTTATGGGATATTTTGACTATGTGTGTGATTTAACCAATTATATTGTGTATTTTCTGATATACCAGTATATCAACCCATTTTGCTAATATTGATACATTATCCACTCTGTGCATGCTGGATGTGTTTTTAATTGTATGTTTCTTATGTACTAAAGTTTCTCCCATATGTGTACGATAATAAAGGAGTTTTTATTTTACTATATACTCATGTGGTGTGCCCATTTGTATCCACTACTGTGCTCTTTGTGTATTTTTATATTGTTTGGTCGATAGGAGCACCCCCTCATTATATATGAATACTCCCTACTATTAATACTAGTGCCCTGATGCTATTTGTATAGGGTCACTTTAATGGCACACCTCTGGCTCTCTTAAGACACACACAGTTTAAAGGGAATATCCACCCTTAAAACCAAAAATGGTCACATGCCGTTTACCTGCCCCCAACCCCAATTGATATATTCAGCACATTCGTAGAAGTATTATTAACTAGACATTTAAGTATAATTACCGTTTCTATTTTGGCAGAGTAAGCTGGCTCATCCCTCCATGCAGTCAATCAAGGCTTTGGCCACTGATATCACAACCAATGATTGAGTGCAGTTTCCCTTGCTGCTTCCACTGCACATGCTAAAGCTTATAAAAAGCTCAATTAGCAGAGGGAGGAGGCAGATACCTTTGCGAGAACTGAAGAGAACTTATTAAATATCTGGTTAGAAATGCAAATAATAAACTGGTAAAAATGTCAGATATCTGCCTGCAAACCCCAACTGCTAAGTCACCAGTTTTTGGTTTTAAGGGTGGACATGCCCTTTAATGCAGGCCATACACTTATTAGATACAAAAATATTGATATTCAATGTCAATCTAAAATAAGATTTTGTTTTTTGTTTTGCATTGTGGGAATGTAAGCTATTGATCTGAGGACATCTGTTTAGTTGCTTTAACTTACCTGGCATCTGTGATGCTTCTGCTATATTAAAAAATAATATTGCTTCAACGGACTAAATTCTTTTTTCTATTAACTTTTTATTACTCATTCTTATTATTTACTTTATCGTACCTTTTCCATCTATGTACTTTATTGCTTTTCCCCTCCCTCCTTATCTTCCAAATAACTCTCTACTTTCTGTTCATATTTCTCTTTCACTCGAATACAAAAAAGTGCAACAAAAAAAGCTCAGAGATGAAAATTAAATTTCCAGACAACTATTACACTGTTACCAAACAATAAGTAAAGATGTGCTATGTTCTAATTAAAACACTGTCTTCTACTCTGTAGCTCAGATACCAAAGCAAATGACCGATTTATGGCTAGGCCACAGTATCGCGTTTTGCGCTCGCGATTGCACCCGCGATTTTCGGTAAAATGGAAAACGCAGGAAAGCGAAAATTCCCGCGATTTCGGATGCGCATGCAAATGATCGCCCGTTCTCGTTTTTGGTAGCGCATGCGTTCACCATTTTTGGTGCATTTACACATGCGTTTCCATAACGGAAAACAGCAAAATCGCATGCGCAAAACACACAAGAATCGTGCACACAATCACGTTTGATAATGCTCGTGATTGTGTGCACGATTCCTGTGCGTTGCAGTGTGGCCTTAGCCTTACTCAAGATTTCCAGCAATCTCAGGTGAATGAAGGGCTCTGCTTTCAATTTCTAAATCGGCATCTGTACAGGTACAATTATTAGTAACAATAAGTCATTAAAACAGCACAAATATTAATAATTCTTGTTCGAATTGTCTTCAATACCATCTTCTACTATATAACCTACATATATTTTGTATCAACCCTGTCTCAGATAGTTGTAGCTACAGGTCAAACTACGTTCAATCCGTTTTACATTTCAATGAACTTTGATATAAAACGCAATCAAAAACAAATGGATCACAGAGACACACACGGATCAATGTTTGATTCGTTATGTTCTATCCTTTTCGGGTTCAGTTATTTACTTATTACTTAGCAAGTGTACATGCTATTGCAAACAAACAGGAATCAAATGTCTCAAAACGTTGTACATTCACGGTGTGTTTTATTTAACACTCAATATCAATCATTTTTGATTTTAGATTTTTTTTGGAAAATACAGGGAAAAAACCCAGGAAAAAAAACAGGAATACAGGAAAAAAACGCTCTGCAATGAGCGTGCCTTTCTATTGGCCTCATCGCGCAAGGAGAGGAGGGGACGGAGCGTACCAGAGCAGCATTTCAGTAAGGCTGTGCTGCAAGTTACGCGAACCCAGGGGTGAGCACCTAGCGGTTCAGGTCCTCACCCTGGGTAAAAGGTACTGACGAAAGAGGAGCGGAAAGAAGGTGAGTATAATTGTCCTTTAATCCCCTGTCTGCCTCTTCTGAGCATGCCCAGGCTCAGTACAGGTTTCTAAATTGCTTTGATTCCATGAGGCATCCAGAAGCATAGCAGGCATACAGTAATGAATTCATAGGACAAACTATGATATAACAACATATTTTAAAGGGGCAATTCTTTCTAAAAGATGTTCTTATGAGGGTGGAGTTGTGCTTTAAATATTAAAAAAAAAAGTTATAAATATTTCCATGATAAAAACTCTACATAGTAACATAGTCATTGAGGTTGAATAAAGGCATACATCCATTTAGTCCAATCATTTTACCCTCCTTTTTAACCCTACCTAACAGTTGATCCAGAGAAAGGCAAAATTAAAAAAAAAAAAGGAACAGCTAAAATGGGTATGTGGGGGAATTCCTTTCTGACTCCAAATGTCAATCGGAAAATTATCCCTGGATCAACCAGAACTACAGTATATGTATTTATGATCAATGAACTTGCCATTACCACATCTGCTGGAAGACAGTTCCACAATTTCACCATTCTCACTATAAAGAAATCGTTCCTAACCTGAAGATTAAACCTATTTCTTCTAATCTAAAAGGAAGTCCACGTGTCCTCTGATATCACATATTGGAGAACAATGCACCAGAGAGTTTGCGAAGGTTCTGATTCATCCAGGTCATGGTATATCTGTTGTATTCAGTTAGATCAACTGGACTTAAAGTTTAGTTCTAGAAGTCGTTTCGCTAATCATCCGAATGGGTTTCTCAATTCTGAAGGACTTGTACAAAAATCTGTTGCCAATTATGTACCCAGAAAAGGCCGAATTAGCATATCACAGCAAGGTGTTAAGGACCTTCTGAATGCAAGGCATGATTGCATTGTGGCTACAAGTCATTCTGAATTGAGAAAGCCAGTCAAATGACTAGCGAAACATCTTCAAGAACTAAACTTTTAAGTACAGTTGATCTAACTGAATACAACAGATAATGCACCAGAGATTTTATTGTATGAACTTGCCATTACCACATCTGCTGGAAGACAGTTCCACAGTTTTACCGTTCTCACTGTAAATAAGAGGGAGAATAATATTTTTCTCTTGAATCTATTCCTCTTTATACAAGACAATATCTTGCAAGTTCTAGCTGTCTGGCATTGTTTGCTACAGCTAAGTCTGCTACCTACCAGAACCCCCAAATCGTTTTCCATTAGTGATTCACTTAACACAGAGTTATTTATCGTGTAGGTCGCATGAGGATTGTTAAACCCCAAATGCATCAACTTACAGATTTATGTCACTGACCTATTGTCGGAGGTAAAAGGTTACATTTAAAATGTAATCAGCTATAGACAAGTGGCCTAAAAGATTTAAGGTACTAAAAGCATCAAATGGACACCTGGAAATAAAATTAACCCCCCCAAACTAAAGCCACTGAAGCTGCAAAACAAGTTTCCATTAAGATGCTTTCCTAGAATAAACCGATTATAAAAGTGCATACAATGCAAGGATTGTGGAAGCACTCCAATTAGGCTAATTTATAACTACATTTAGCAGAAGTGCTACTGATCTGGTCAAGCATTTATACAAACATAGAAAAGATAATCAATGCACATTCCTAGGCCCCATACAATATCACTTTATCTGCACACTGGCATACTTTATAAACAAAGGGGTTTTAGTATACATTACCATGATCACATGAATGAAAAGCCTTCCAACCACGTCAAGGTAACCCCAGTCTGGAAGGTCCTAACGTCTAACCTTTTTACATTTCTTTTACTTCAATTACGATTAGCAAACTTTGCATTTCTCATTCTTACACACTGGATCCATATAACAGGCTCTCTCACTTCCCCCCAGCCCTTTGGCTTTTTAAAATGAGGGAAGAGGCCATCCAGTGCTTTATATTAAAGGCATAGGACCTCCCAATAAATACATACAATACAAGGATTGTGGAAGCACTCCAATTAGGCTAATTTATAACTACATTTAGCAGAAGTGCTACTGATCTGGTCAAACATTTATACAAACGTAGAAAACAACCAATGCACATTCCTAGGCCCCATACAAAATCATTGGGGTTGATTTTCAGGCTAACCTTATACTCGGGTCAAGTCCTAATTTACTATCCGCAAGTGCAGCATTTGGATCTAACCAGTAGGGGTTAAAAAAAAATCCTTCATCTGCATAGAAAGTTACAGGAGCTGATCTGCCTTTACACTCCTCCCTGCTTCCTGTAGTCAGGCTGCTGGACTCACCTGGCAACCTGGCACACTCTATAATGATAAGATTAAAACAAACCTTTATTGTACATAGGGTAGGTATTAAAACCAATTAAAAACAACACTCACTCAGCACTGTCACTGCTCATCTGGATGCTGTAAATCTGATGGGTCTTCTCGGTTTAGGGCAAAAAATGGCTGCTGGTTTAATGCAAGTGACAGCTTGAAACTACAACTCTCAGGTGACACTTAACTATTTGGGTCAGAGTGCCCTTTACTATATAGGGGCTGGGGGGCCTTTACTATATGGGGGTCAGGAGAATTGTAAAGGACGGTAAGCTCAATTAAAAGTTTATTGAACCTTGCCACTCCACATGTTTAGAAATTACAATTCCCAGCAAACAAAGCATGCTGGGAGTTGTAGTTTCCAAACATCTGGAGTGCCAAGGAATTGGGGGTTACTGGCACTGGATTTGGCTATTACTGCATAGGAATTCTGCTGTCCATTTAAAGGGCATCTTAAGCCACAAAACAATACTAAATCAGAAGGCAATAGTGGTCATAATTTCTACCCTCGGCTCATATTCGAGTCAATCAGTTTTTACTAATTTTCCAGGTAAAAATATACTCGAGTATATACGGTATCTAGATCGGGGATGTCATACCGACGACCCTCCACATGTTTGAAAACATAACTCCCAGCATTCCCTTGGTGTAGAGGGTCTGGAGGGCCGCATGTTTGACATCCAAGATCTAGATCTTTAAAAACAACACCAGACAAGCACTGAACAGAAACAGGAAACTATGATTAGTTTTAAAGGGTGCAAACTTCTTCTTTATTAAAGGAAAACTTTGAACCACAACACATTTTTTTTGATTTATGAACTTGATATTGCCGATTAAATCAATGTATTTCTTGCCTTTATAAACCAATTCCTAAAGAAAGATAACACCTCTTTGAAGTCAGGAAAATCTTCCCCTTCTCCATACTCTTTGAGTGTAATAAAATATAATGAACCAATAGAAATGTTATGCTGAAAATGGCTTTTGCTTTATTGCACAAGGAGTAATTCCATTAAAAAAAATGGCATTCTTTGCCGAATGCAGCAACATAATAGGTGTTGCAGACAGAACATTTATATCTATTATAGAATAAATGTGAACATTTTCAAAAATTATACCTTTAGATACAGCTAGATCCCACTACTTCAAAATGTTTTTCAGATTTTAAATCTGAGCTGTAGATTCTGAGAAATCATCATTTAAAATCACAGCATTTACAGGGAAAGACCTGTCACTCCAGAAGCAGAATTTATAATGTGTTCTATGTCTGACCTTTTAGGGCTAGGCCACACTATCGCGTTTTTCCTGCGTTTGCGCTTTGTTCCCCAGATCATTGAAAACGCGGCAACGCACCAAATCCCTCCTCCTCTCTGCTGTGTGAAGTCCTCACAGAGTAGGTAAGGGAATCTACAGGCCTTCTTTCCAACTATGTGAAAACAGCTCTGCCTGAAAAGACTGTTTCCACAGTTTTCTGTAGGGGGGGGGGGTGTCTGAGTGGCCAATGGCAATCGCGGGTGGGCGGGGCTTATGCACCCACGAGTGGGTGGGGCCACGGCACCCACAGGTGGGCAGGGCCACATGGGTCTGTAAGAGAATGTGCCATGGGGGCCTGCAACTGGAGGGAACATGGGGTTCATGAGTGAGAGGGACCAGGGGGGCTGCAAAGGGGAGGAGGAGACACAGGGCAGATTGAATGACATGGTTTCAGAACTTATAAGTGTCACATACACTACAAGGAGGCAGTGATTAAGAGAGGGTGGGGGGGGGGGATTAGGAGCACTCACTAAACATTAATAATTTAATGACAAAGCAAGCACAGATAAATGTGAGTACCACAATTTTACTTCTCTCAAACTGTGGTTTCAGATTATGTAAAGTTGTTTGAGTGACTAAAGTGACCATTTAATTAAGGTGCAGTGTGAACTGCACTGCGACAAGTAAATAATATGTTTCTCCTTTCCTTTTAGACACAATGATGTAATAAACGCAAGTGGACAGTAAATTTAGCATGTGATTGTAATAGATTATAATATGCTCTCTGTATAAATTTTTAATCCACTATCGATTGCTGGAAAATGTTCCAAAAAATCACCTACACACATTGATAGCTCTTTGAACTACATGTTTTATTTTTCCAATTTAACAAATAAATGAACAAACAATCTATAAATGTATGTATGTATGTTATTTATATAAATTGTAACAAATATAAACAGGGCAACGCACTCTTTCAAATCTTGCTCAATTTATTTGTGACATGCTGGTTCACACAACGTTTCGGGGTCCTCCCCCTTCCTCAGGTGCCTGAGGCACCTGAGGAAGGGGAGGACCCGAAACGTTGTGTGAACCACGATCACAAATAAATTGAGCAAGATTTGAAAGAGTGCGTTGCCCTGTTTATATTTGTTACAATAGTACATACACTGCCATTGGTGAGCGAAATTTGGGTAAACAGCACCATCAACAACAAAATAAAACGGAGTGCGGGGAATTAAAAACGACCTGATGTTATTTATATAGCAGGCCTCGGGGACAGTGCTGTACAATATTATACAAAAATCTGTAAAAGGAGGACAAAAAATAAAAATAAATATAATGATAAGTATGAGCATCAAAAATATACAAGTGGTTGAACCATGTAACATGAGGAAAGAGCTCCCTGCCCCATAGAGCTTACAATCTAGTTAGATGGGTAACAGATACATAGGGAAGGGTAGAAAATGCAATAGTATGAACTGTAGTGTCAACTTAACAATCCTGTGCTGTGCTCTGAGAGGTGTTATGTGAGATTAGATTTGAACCTGTTTATTGAAGTTTCTTGACGAAATGAGAGGGTAATAGAATTCCAGTGGATGGGAGGCACAAGAGACAGAGGTCTAAGAGAGGAGTAGGCGGTGTGTGTGTGTGGGTTCTGTGCAGATGGAACAGGCAGAGACATATGGGGACACAAGAAGTATTTTGTAAACAATATGTTGTTTAATGGGAAGCCAGGTAAATGAGTAGCACAGGTTTTAGCTACATTGTTAATGTGGTTAGAGAAAGGAATCAATATCTGTTGTCAACAGAAATAGAAAAGGACCAGGTTTAGGCGGGAAAAGTATTTGTTCCATCTTAGTAAGGTTTATTTTAAGGCATTGGTACACCATCCAGGAGGAGGCAGCAAGGAGACAATCAGAGATGTGTGATTGGATGTCATGACTTACAGGGTTATTCAATAAAAGTTCTTATAGTTTAAAATGGTGCTACTTTTGCCCTAGCCAATCAGATGTTAGCTTTCAAATGTTAAATAAGATTTGATTGGTTGGGGCAAAATTAGCACCATTTTAAACTATAAGAACTTGTATTGAATCTTGACTTTAGTGTTAGGATTGAAAGTAGATTTGTGTGTCATAAGCATACAGATGTTAGTTAAAACCAAATGACATCATCTAGGGAAAAAGTATAGTGGGAGAACAACAAGGGTCCAAGAACAGAGCCCTGTGGAACCCCTACACTAAGAGGAAGTGGAGAGGAGGTTTTATAATCATAATATAGAGTGGGTTTTGTTGGAGAGATAGGATAGGAGCCAGGATGCCGCTTCATTCCGGATCACCAAGAGAGGAAATTGGATTAGGAGGGAATGATCTACTGTGTCGAAAGCAGGGGCGAGGTTGAGAAGAATGAGAATAGAAAAGCGACCTTTGGCTTTGGTAGACAGAAGGTCATTCACATCTTTACACAGAGCTGCAAAGTCTGTGAATGTCAGAAGTAGAAAACAACGTTCAAATATTTTCCCCTTTTCCCTCCATTGCTTATTAAAAAGAATAAAAGTTACTCACATTTAATTTATAAGGCATTGATTCAAAGTAAATGGATGTAGCAGAAATTCGCTTCACATCAGACATGTACCCATGGGTAAGACTGGGGATAAAAAGAACAAAGGAAATTAGATATTTCAGTCCAACCCCATGGGGGAACTATTACTCAAACCCCTTACTAGACCACATACCAAAAACAGTATCAACCACCATAATGGATCTAATTAGATCAGAATCTTACACTTACAGACAGATTAAAACCTCTTGTTAAGAGAGAGATATAACAAGGAAACTATGGCTTATGGTAGCATTTCACTTACAAAAGGCACATGTCATAAGCACCATAATTATCCATGTTCTAAACTTTACTTGTGCGCAGGACAAATCGACCGGCAAACATTGAAAGACCAGCCACTTTAGCCGACAATCTTGCATGTGTAGCAGCTCCTGTCAGCTGCTGTCGGATCAATGAACGATGCCCATGTAATCTGCTACACGTTAGTTTGTTGGCAGATGAGCTTAGGTGTGTATGGGGCAAGTAAAGTCTCCAAGACAAATTTTTAGTAAATATGTATTAACTCTAAACTAATAGTGGATTCACACACAGCAGCCACTATGAAAATGACTGGCTGATGCATAAACCCACATTGGCCATTAAGATAATGGGTTGGTTATGATAATATGAACAGATGTAATCATGTGGAATTTGCTTTTTACAGACAATTCTTGGAAACAAAACTGCTCAAAATCAATTGCAAATTTAGTCTTCTCCCCAGACTTAAAACAAGAAATGTTTGTCACTTACTAAAAAAAAAACGTTTCTCCAAGTCTTTGCAAATGAAACACAATTAACAGTGTTCTCCAGAACATAAATGTAGAATTATCGTTCATGGAGTTTTACCAAGAGTGGAGGCCTGGGTTCTAAACAAACCTAGTTTCGATTCGAAACAGCTGGTTTAAAAAATCTGTAGATCTGGAAGAATTTCGAAAGTTGGAATAAAAATCACGAAATTAGTGGGAAAATTCTGATTCAACTGGGATCCAATCAGATTTTTCGAAATCTCAACGCTCTAAGAAACCGCTGGTGGAACGAAACTCTAGAGTTTTAGGGCATGTCCACCCCCAAAGCTTAAATTTGCCCCACTGCTGTCCAGAATGTGTAGTGTTAAAAGATCCTTACCTTTCTTCTCTGCTCCTTATGGTTGTCCTGCACTGCCTAATGAAAGTCCAGAAAACTGAAGAGTAGAAGCCTGTCTGTGTAGTCCGTATCTGCTTTTCCCCTGGCATGCACAGGTGAGCTCTCCCACCTCCCTCCCCCCCTCCGGATCCTTGCCGCTGCATTAGACTCATATGATGTAGGGGACTTCCCTCCATCCCTAAACGCTAGCCTTATAGCTTTAAAGGGCATGTCCACACCCAAATAAAAAATTTACCCCAGTACTGGCCCCTCTGTATAGTTTTAAAAAATCCTTACCTTACATTCCTGCTCCTTCTGGTTCTCCTGCATTCCATGCCCAAAGTCCAGGAAACTGAAGAGTAGTGGCTGTCTTCCTGTCCAAACATCTCATCCTCCTGTCCTGCCTCCGGGAGGGATGTTGACATACACAGGGGAACCCTTATCCCCCCCCCCTCCCTCCGGATCCCATCTGGCTGCCCCTTTTCCTAGTGTCAAACCCTTTTAATTTAATGATCCTTAGGCTTGCCCACCCCCAACCGCCGTTTTAATACTAAAAAACGATTTATACTTACAGCCCTTTATATCTTCACAGCCAACAGCTGCGTCTGTGATTGGCTGACTGGCAGCCAATCCCAGACGCGGCTGCCAGTCCGGCCCCTCTCTGCTGTTTCCGGTAAACAGAGAGGGGAGAAGAAGCTGTGGGAGCGAAGCGACTGTAAGTAACGTTCAGAAAGGTTTTTTTAATATTAATATGGCGGTTGGGGGTGGGCAACCCTAAGGATCATTATATTAAAAGTTAGTTTATTAGGTGGACATGTCCTTTAAAAAGAAACCGTTATAGACTTACACAACCTTATTTGCTGGGCTCCCTCTACTAAATGCCAGCCACTTCTGCGATTGGTTGTCTCTCAGCCATTTAAAAATACAGGTGCCGTTCTTGACCCTACTGCTCATCTATTTCTGGAAGTAGATGTAGAGGCCAAGGAAATGAAGTTGGATAAGTCTATTTCTGTGTTGATTTTAAAGTTATAACCCTAGTGTTTAGGGTTGGGGGTCCCCAACACTATATCAAATTTTTAATTTGGGGGTGGACATACAACAGTACATTTGGAAATACAGCCAGACTTGTTCATCACAGGTTAATACTTACTGTCCTCCATCAGGGAGATCTAAACCCATGATGCGATCATGTGGCTTTAAGAGAGCTGTGTAGGCTGCAAAGTTAGCTGGAGACCCGGAATAAGGTTGGACGTTAACTCCCCATTTCTTTGGGTCAAGATCAAAGGCCTCCAAAGCTCGCCGCTGGCAAAGTAACTCAATCTGATCAACAACTTCTGCTCCTCCATAATACCTACAAAAATAATCAAATTATTGAGTACCAATGCTACAATACCTATGGCCTATACAGTAAACGGAGCACTAATCAATGTGTTTGCCTTATTTCATTATTTATCTTACAGATTGGGGAAGGTGAGTATAATTGTCCTTTAATGACTTACCAACTAACCAATGGATATCGACAAACTATGGTATTCTTACATATACAACTTTGTGTTATTTTCCAATCTCTCTTTTTCTTAGTTACAATAGGTATGAATATTAATATTTCATTACAGAACAAAGACAGACCCTACTACTGGAGCAGTAGATCTTCTAGAATCGCTTTAGGATCACAGCTGAATGTTACAAAAATTCTGTTTGTTTTAAACTTGTGAATGCATATGCTTTTACTATTGCTACCATCTCCTTTTCTCTGACTGTATCGAATGGACAAAACCCCTTTACCTCTTTCCTGGGTAGCCCTCTGAATACTTATTGTTGAGGCAGGAACCCAGAGCTTCCAAGGCTGCTCGGCTACAGAAATTCTACCAGTAGAAGAAGAAAAAAAACTAGAGATAAGACTAGTCATAGATTAAAAATGATTAGAAGATAATAAGAATTTTCAGAATTATGCATTACAATATAACAGGTCAAATCCATGTAGATTATTTATATAATGACCATACATCATCTTTCAAATGGAAACTAAACCGAAAGTACAGTATATAATTTTGTAGTAAAGATCATGATTTTCAAATGTACATATATGTTAGTATGTGTATACCTCTGAGGCAATTAGTTCCAGCCCACGACATTGCCTGTCCTTTTCTTTCTGTACAAGTTCCCACATTTCAGGATCCCCCTCTGCCAAGCTTTCTTGCCCAGTCCAGACTTGATTTCCAGCCTGCGACATAGATTGGCTGTGCTGATTCCGAATATGACTGCATCTCCGCAAAGGCTAATAAAATATAAAAACTCTAGCGTCATTGTCCACGTAATAGTGAAAGATAATTTGTATGTTTGTATCAGCAATGTTCCAAAATCTAGATCTATTTAGCTACATGCTAAGGATACATTCAAACAAGCAGTAGCTTTTTGTATAACCAATGGTCTTGGTCACTAAATGTAAAAAAAGTTGTTGGCAGTGGCTGTCCAGTAACCGCTAGGAGTAAATCACCTTTACTTCTGACTTCTAGGCCAGAAACTGTTAAATGGAATGTCCACCCTTAAAACAAAAAACTGGCAACATCAGTTATCGACTGCTATTTTTAGCAGTTTATTACAGCATATAAACATTATTTTATGCCTATGACTAAGGACCGGACAGGGTCCGAAACTCATCAGGCATATGTTGTTTTAGGATGTTAG
Organism: Hymenochirus boettgeri; assembly: GCA_019447015.1. Taxonomy (NCBI): domain Eukaryota; kingdom Metazoa; phylum Chordata; class Amphibia; order Anura; family Pipidae; genus Hymenochirus; species Hymenochirus boettgeri. The sequence goes on along the minus strand of CM033470.1, from coordinate 269,698,429 downwards.
GATGTGTTGGTGAACTCAAACAATAAAAGGATTTTATCACGTTATCTACTGTGTTTGTTGCTTTCCTGGAGTGTGTGAAGTCCCCATTAATCAATAGAGTCTTCAGTTTATTACAGTACATGCATTTGTAATCAGATATATAATGATACCGGTACATTCTATTCCTTTATGGCAAAGGTACTGTATCTGCCTACTCCATCAGCTCCAAGAGCTTTCACAAGCTTGAGCATTTGCAAAGGAGGCAGCAGGAAAGCAGTCAATCAATGGTTGTGATGACAGTTGTCACAGCCTTGATTGACTGCATGGAGGGAGGGGCCAGCTAACTCAAACAAAATGGGAACAATAATTATACTTTAATATTTAGTTAGTAATGCAAGTGCAAAATATATCAGATGGGGTTGGGGGCAGGTAACTGAAATAGACCCATGATGCCAGTTGAATGGCCATTTCGTCAGGCTATCAGTTGGCGTATGAGTGCTCAGTCAAATCTCCATACACCAACACATAGTTCCCCGAAACAGCCATTCCTCTAATGGCACATCTGTACTTAGCTTAGAATCTTAAAGTAAAGAGTGTCAAAGTTACTGCTCCCCTGGCTTGTTGAGCACAGACATACTTAGTGTAACTTACCCAAAAAGTTTAAATCCCATGCTACCCGATGCATTATAGGGTAAGCGTGGGCTTTAAACGAATTTTTTGATGGCAGCGCCATTTGAATTTTTTTTTTTGCACATAGCGCTGCACAGCCAATGCAGGAATGCAATAACATTTAGCGATAGAACATCTTTTCAATCAAGGTGTAAACCCCACTCCTAACCAGACTGCGATCCCTTGATACAGTAAATCTCGCAAAGGGGCTTACTGCATTGCAAGATCTTGAGCAGATAAGTAAGCTGGGTTCCTTATAACATCGGCCTCTTAGGTGGCCATACACCAGCATGATATTACTTACCCGACCGACCCTCACGCGACGTTCCTGCGATCCTTCCGGAACCACCTCTCCCGATCTTATATGCGATCGACATGCGATCGCAAAATGAATGGGATTTTGCGATCGCATGTCGGTCGTATATAAGATCGGGAGAGGTGTTTCCGGCAGGATCGCAGGAACGTCGCGTGAGCGGTCGGTCGGGTAAGTAATATCGTGCTGGTGTATGGCCACCTTTAGGATCTCCCTCAACAGGCGTGTGTGTAAAACTAGTGAAAAGTGAAAGGGAAATATCACAGAAAATATATATAAACTTTTATAAATATGGTTAAATATGCTTAATTCTGGACTAATATTAGTAGTAGAGAATTGTATTACTTTATATCCAAGATGTCTTCACTTCTGGACTAAAAATGGAGTTTTGCATACTAGAGAATCTACCGAATATGATGGCTGGTTATTAGTAATCTAGTTAGTTAGCATCATGCCTGATATGACAATGTCTTGTTAGCAGGGTGGAATAAAATAGAATTGCAACCTTATACCTTTTAAAACTCGGCAAACAAAAGATCCGTCCACATGTTGCCTGGTTAATTGGCAGTTAATTTCGATTCTTACAGCAGATTGTTCTAATTTATATGTAAATATTTAGTGAGCATCTAAATTAATTATTAAATCAATCAAACAGATTGTGTGTGTTTGGGTTTAAAAGGTATAAGGTATTAACTCTAGGTGTGCAAATAAAAACACAGCAGCCATCTAAACAAATCCACAAATCCAGGATGAACTAGCAATTATCTTCTTAAAACAAAACAACTAGGACAAAAAGCGTTATTTGGCAGCCAAAAGATAAATAGCTGTACCAAAGCAGAAGTAAGCAAACCCCTTGTAGATCTATAGTGCTACAAATCAGCCTTTAAAGGAAAAGTTCACCCAACAAAGTGGGTGTTGCTGATTTACACTGGTAAATTAACCGAAGGGCTGACTTTACACTGGGTAATGAAATGGAGAGATGATTAACTCTGGCTAATAAACAACTGGAGGTCTGACTTTAACACTGGCTGGAGGGCTGGTTTTAACACAGGTCACTAAAAGTGATGATAGCTTACAATAGTTATCTCTCAGACCGCCATACATTGTGCTGTTAGGGGCTTCCTACAGAGTCCTGCCCAAACTGAAAATTAAAATTTTATAAACTGCTGTGCTGCTTCCATTACTGTGACAGCCAGGGAAGGAAACTTTAAAGGAAGCCCAGAGAAGAGCAATGTATGGGTGGTCTAAGAGAAAATACACAGACTAGCTGCTAACACCACCCCCTCAGGCCCGCCCGCACACACACACCAGCAAAGGCTGGGAGATTCAATAAAAGTTCTTTATCGTATAAAATGGTGCTAATGTTGCTCCAACCAATCAGATGTTAGCTTTCAAATGTTAAATAAAATCTGATTGGTTGAGGCAAAAGTAGCACCATTTTAAACAATAAGAACTTTTATTGAATCTCCCTGTGCCTAACGAATCAGACAGCATCTCTCAAACCTTTACTCAGGGGCACAAGTAGAAATCAGTGGGCCCCCCAACAAAAATTTGGATGCCCAACCACATCTCCCCTCCCCAACATGACCCTTTTGGCTATAGAGAATGAAAGATAGACAGACATCATTATTAGGGAGATGCTGGGACTGAAAACAGGGATGGCACAGCCACCGTGCATGGTTCGGACAGACACTGGAAACATGCTTGCCACTGATAACATGGTGGCAGAAACACTGGTAATATGCTTTGCACATAGCATTGATACATGGCAAACACACTGGAAATATGCTTGGAACCTGGCAATAATAGGTGGCACAGATACCGTGTATAAGTCGAGGTACCCATTTTTACCTGGAAAATAAGTAAAATTTGACTCAAGTATTAGTCGAGGGTGGAAATTATGACCACTACTGCCTTCTGATTTTGTTTTGAGGCTTTAGGTGCCCTTTAAAAGGACAGCAGAATTCCCATACAGTAGTCCCATACAGTAATAGCCATACTGGATTTGGTTATTGTATGGGAATTCTGCTGTCCATTTAAAGGGCAACTAAATCCTCAAAACAATAAAAAATCAGAAGGAAATATTTAACGATAGGTACCGTCCTCCTGAATCTGTATTGTTTTAAGGCATTAGTTGCCCTTTAAATGGAGAGAATACCACATAGTATCCCCCAATTCCTTGCCACTCCAGATGTTTGGAAACTAAAACTCCCAGCATGCTTTAGTTGCTAGGAATTGTAGTTTTCAAACATCTGCAGTGGCAAGTACTGCACCACCCCCCAGAGACCCCCAGTGGAGGACAGGACTTGCCGCCATATTCCTTATGTTCTCCAGCATGTTCCTTGTGTTCTCTGGACTCCTGACAATCCCTCTGCAAACACGCATCCCGACGCTTCCGCATCCACTATTGAGTAGCCTGACGTCACTTCTTTGCACTGGGGGGTGTGACCGACGCAGAGTAGTGACGTCAGTACAGTGGATGCGGAAGTGAGTGGCAGCCTGTTTACAGGTAAGTGACCCGAGTATAAGTCGAGGTTGGATTTTTAGGCTTTTTTTAAAGCCGAAAAACCTCAACTTATACTCGAGTATATACGTTACTCGTAATATGCTTGGCACACTGGCACTGATAACATGGCACAGACACTGGTAATGTGCTTGGCACACTGGCACTGATAACATGGCACAGACACTGGTAATGTGCTTGGCACATGGCACTGATAACTTTGTGGCAGACACTGATAATATACTTTGCACATGGCACTGATAAGTGGCAGATACTGGTAATATGCTTGGCACACTGGCACTGATAACATGGTGGCACAAACACCAGTAATATGCTTCGCACATGACACTAATAACATGGTAGCACATACACTGGTAAGATGCTTGACACATGGTAGTGATAGATGGCACAGACACTGGTAAAATGCTTGGCACATTGCACTGATAACATGGTGGCGATAGTAAAATGTGTGTTCTTAATTTGCTCCAGAGACTGTCAGCGTGGGCCCTCGCTTATGTTGGAGGCAAAAAACAACAATTATAGAATGGAAAGTGTACAGGATCTTTAGCATTTCTGACTCACCAGACTGGAATTATTTCCTTGACATACCGCAAACCATTCCAAGGAATCAGACATTAACTATACCAAAAAATACTCTAGATTATGGACTTTATCTGTTTCAAGCCTTGGTAGACATCCCTGTAGATGATGATGAAGTAAATGATGACAAAAATACAGATAGTGCAGTTGTTGAAGCGCAAGAGAGTAAACTAATTGCAGTGATTACAGGTGGAAGTTTCAAAACCGTTGGCTTTAATCATTCCTGGATCCTAAATGGTAATGCTTCTTATGACCCAGACTCACCAGACAGTTGGGATGAAATGGACTTTACATGGCACTGTACCACTAAAGAAAAGGACTATGATAACATGATACTGAGTCCTAATTCAAAGTGTGACCCAGATCAAATACCTTTAATGGATTGATCCCTTTGATGCTTTTCTTTCTGTTGAAGCCAAGGAACTTCCAGGACAGAGAAGTTACTATTTTCGCTTGGTCGTCGATAACGGGGACAGAAATAGTCATTTTACCCAGAAAGTGTTTGTAGAATCGGGATCTCCTCCCCTCGTAAATATGGAATGCATAGAAAACTGTATCTGATGTATTCAATTAGATCAACTGGACTTGAAATGAAAGTGTTTGTAGAATCGGGATCTCCTCCCCTCGTAAATATGGAATGCATAGAAAACTGTATCTGATGTATTCAATTAGATCAACTGGACTTGAAATGTTGATCTAATTGAAAACATCAGATATACCATGACCTGGATGAATGAGAACCTTCACAAGCACATAGAAAACTGCTTAGAAAAATTGATTCCAACTGAACAATTTTCCTTATCTGGAAAATGTACAAACTGTAGTACAAAGGGCCGACCAACATACGAATGGTCTTTATTTCAAGGTGAAACTGAATTTGACTTTAACTGGGCTGCTAAAACCACAACAGGAAGATCTTCTGCCAATTTGTCTATTGTGCCTCAAACATTTTTAAAGGCTGATGACCGGTGGTATACGGTAGTTTTAAAAGTCACAACTTTGTCTGGAGCCCAGTCAACCAACCATTACTCATTTTACGTTAATTGGAAGATGTGTCATTGAACCTTCTGAAGGGGTCGCTCTGCAGACTAAGTTCCATATCGAATGTAAGGGATTCAAAGATGGAAATCAGCCCCTTACTTATAGGATACTGTCAGTAATATTAGCTCCTTGCAGAAGAATTCACTTGGAGTGATCATTTATAATGGCTACGATTCTACAACACCTCAATTTCTACTTCCTGCCGGAGAACCAAGTCTGGATTTTTTCTCTTTACGATTCTCTTTCTGCCTATACTGAAGTATCTCTGTATGTAAAAGTTCACAATTTTCAGAGTGAAATGTCCCAAGGGATCCTCTTCACTAATAAATAATTATCTAACTGCTGGAGACTATATAGCTCAGGACATCTTATTCACATGATTACTTCCAGTTTGGATTCCTTTAAATTCGTAGAATCCACAAATCATCTTCAAGAAGAGAGAAGGAAATTGCGAGAGAATCTTCTGAATATTTCAACCATTTTGATGAGTTTGGATGTTATGGGGATGAATCAGATAATTATCTGTATTGCTGAACTTAAAAGCTCAATGACTTGGCTAATAGTTAAGGTAACTTTAAAAAGGAGACTATAGGAACATCTGAAACTGAACATTTAAGCAGCGGCATTGTGACCTCCTTATCCAGCCTAATGAATGCGGCACTTTGCAATGTAGAGTCTCCATCTGATATAAAAGAGGAGAAGGTTCAAGTACTGGAACAGATTTTGTCTACGATGGAAACTTTGACCGAAACAATTTTACAAGGCAAAGTTCCAGAAGAGAAAACGATATTGATAACAGCTGCTAATTTTAACATAACTTTAAGGAAAGATGAAAAATGGGATCTTAAAGCTGTAAACATGACCCACAAAGACTGTCATAGCTGTTCGTATCCAAGCCTGCGGGTACCTGTCTCTGATGTTCCTATGAATGTGGTTGTTAGTGCTGCTTATTATGAATTTTAAGAAAGTCCTTTCCCATGGTTAAAGAGTGGAAAGGAAATTGATACCCATGTGACTGGATACTACATGATGGCTAGTAATGACAAAGGAGCTGTTATGATTGAAATACCTGAATCAAGTTGTGTTAAGCAGGAAACACGTTGAGCCTGTTTTTGATTTGTCATTTGTTCCAGTCGAACACGGCACTTTAAAGGGCATGTCCACCCCCAAAACTATAATCCCTCCAGTAATGGCCCCATCATGTAGTGTAATAAAATCCTTACCTCATATCCCAGCTCCATATGGTTCTCCTGTAGTCCCCCCCCAAAGTCCCAAAAACTGCCCACCAGGAGGATAGCAGAGTCCATATAGGACTCTGCCTCCTGTCTCGCCTCCGGGAGAAGTTTGGCATGCGTACTGCAGCCCTTCTCCCCCTTCCTCTCCCTCCCCCTACCATAAAACGCCTTGCCCATATATTAGTATATCTTCCCCCAGCACCAACCGCTAAAAAATAATTTTAAGAAAGACCCCCAAACTCTACTTACCTTCCCTCTCTCCCCCGGCATTCTGAGAAGCCGGTAGCCACGTCTGCCGCGTCTGCTGGTCCCGGCCACTGCTTGCAGTGTCTTGCAAGCAGAAGGCCGGGCCGGGCGTCGAAGGAGAGAGGGAAGGTAAGTAAACATCGGGGCACTTTCTTAAATTTATTTTATAGCGGTTGGGGCTGGGGGAAGATATACTATTATAGGGCAAAAGTTTATTTTAAGGGTGGACATGCCCTTTAATGGCTGCCTTTACATTTGAAGTCAATATTATGGTAAAAGCAGAATGGTTTGTAAAAATTTTTTGTTCTGAAGAAATAACTTTGGCTGTATCCCTATATGTTGGCAATGAAGTACGAAATGATACTCCCATAGCTTTGTTTAACATCTCTACAATCACATCTCAAGTGAATAACATGACAATGAGGAAATTTAATTTAATCAGACTTCCACTGGATTTGATACCAAGTGCCAACCTGAAGTTAATATCTCTCTGCAAGTGACTACCAGGCATTCAGTTACTTCAAAGGCAAATCCAAACGTTCAGTATTCTATATTTAATGTGGGCTGTTTATACTTTGAAGGAAATGGAGACGATTGGAATGATGGTAATTGCAAAGCCGGCCCTGATACCGATAACGCAGTAGTACATTGCATATGTAAAAACATGGTTAAGGTGCAGGCGAGAAATATCCAGTTCCTAAAATACAGACACTTGTTCTTTTCCTGCAGAGTATTTCCTCCATCAAATCAGATTTAACCAAGGTTACTTTGAAGTCTTTACAGCAAAATATGGCTTCCCTTTATGCAGTAATTGGGCTGTTCATTCTGTATATAATTTTAATCATATTGGCATATAAAAGATATTAGAGAAGAATGCAACAAGTACAATATAGTAATATTGCAAGACAATGATCCCAATGATTGTCAAAGCCTCTTAGTGACCCTTTTCACTGGTAGCCGTTGGGGATCTGGTACAACAAGGGAGTGTTTATTTGAAAATATTTGGTAAAGACGGCTCTAGTCATCGGCATCGTTTACAGTATAAAAAAGGTTTTTAAAGCGGAAGATGAGACACATTTTTGCTGAAGACAAATTGTGCCTCAGGAGACATTCGATACATTGAGATCTGGCTCAAAGCTTCCCAGGATACCAAGCGGTATCTGAGCCGAGTTCAAATTGAAGATTTACAGACCAAACAAGTATGGTATTTCATGTGTCGAACTTGGTTTAAAGGTAACTTTGTAAAAGAAATGTTCACCCCCATGGGCCGTGAAAGAAGATAGGAAAAAATAAACTTTATCCTAATATCATGATCGTACAATTTGTCTGTGGATAAATGTGTTGTTAACTCCCTTCGCACCAGATATACCAGGCACTTTTACAAGATGTCAGACACTTGCCCTCCATTTCCTTTGTCTGTTGAGTGGTTTTGTTTGTGGATTAATGTATTGTAATTTGATAAAGGATGACGTGGAAGTGATCAATACATTCAGATCGATTTATATTGGAGTTTTGAGTTCAGTAATAATGCTGGTTATCCAAATATTGGTTAAAGCATTATTTACAATAATTCAAATACCAGACTCCACTCAGGCATAACACAGAACCACAGACAGAGAAACTTCATCTCATCCACATGAAGTCCGAATTAGGATTGAGGATGACGATGATGTTGAAGAAAGATCTAAACCAGAAGGGAAAAGAAAGACAAGATAGAAGGTTATTTTGTTTAGTGCCTGGATTTTAGTTTTCACCTTGTCGATTGGATTTTGCAGTTTAATAGTTTTATACGGATAGTGTATTTTTGTGATCCTGCTGATTACTGTTCCATAGACTGTTCCTCATATCTGTATCTCATACCAGTTTGCTCCTGCTTCCAGTTCAACCTTTGGTCTCCAGTTCTGCTAGTTTGCTCCTGCATCCAGTTCAATCTTTGGTCTCCATTTCTGCCAGTGTTCTCCTGCTTCCAATTCCATCTTTGGTCTCCATTTCTGCCAGTGTGCGCCTGCTTCCAGTTCAACCTTTGGTCTCCATTTCTGCCAGTTTGCTCCTGCTTTCAATTCAAACCTTGGTCTCCATATCTGCCAGTTTGCTCTTGCTACCGGTATATCCTTTTCTACATACCTGCTGCCGGATTATCGCCTGCCAGTCTTGATTGGTTCTCTCTTTCTGCTGCCTTCTCCACATTGTGGGATTGGCTTTTGTGAGGCTCTCCTCTGGAGCCGTGACCTGGTGCCTTTTCAAGCAGAGTTCTTAATTCCTATCAATTTACCAAAAGTCATTTTTGGACCACAGTTCCCTTTTAACAAAGCATCAGGGATGAATAACCTTTCATTTTATTTATGATTTTATTTTTTTGTTTGTTATAAATTACTTTGATTGTAAGCTCTTCTGGGCAGTCTAATGTAAATGAATAAGTTTATTGTAAAAACGTTTAATAAATGTTATAAAACATTCAAACCAGAGAGTCTTATTTGTTTATTTATTTATATGTATGGGAGCAACCATAGTGGTCACTGTCAGGGTGCACAGAACAGCTGAATATAACCTGTTAGAATAAATTAGATTATTGGTGCCTTTATTAACTAGAGAGGGGAAGTTTAAGCATAAACTTTGAATTTGGCTTGAAATGCTGCATTTTAGAAGGGAATGTGTGTGACCGTGTGTCAGGTTTTAAAACTCAATAACCTTGATTTACATTTCATAATTCATTCTGATTAAACACATATTTGTATTATTGGAAGTATGGTTGCCATGGAAATTTAAAGGTATGTTAGATGTGGCAATGTGTGTGTACCAACTAAAGTGTGTGCAACTAAAGCCTCAAAATAATACAGAATCTGAAGGCAATCTTTTAACAATAGATACCATACTCCTGATTCTGTATTGTTTTGAGGCATTAGTTATCCCATAAAGGACTTACCCAACCTTGTTCCATCTACTATCAGACAGCCGCATCTGTGCTTGGGTAACTCCCAGCCAATCACAATTGTGGCTGCTTGTCCGGTTCCTATTGCTGCTTCCGGGAAAGGGGAGGCCAAGGGAAAGAAGGTGGGTAAGTTGATTTAGAATTCATGGTTGGGGGGTGGAGATACCCTTTAAGCAATTTCTCTTTAACGTCAAAGCAAAACTTCATAAATGTTGTTAAATCAGGTAATGACAAAATAACTTTGTAAGCCAAACAAGTGATTTGTCTTGGCAGTTATGCATCTCAGCCAGCGGGTAGAATTTTGTCAAACCCCAAAACAAACATGTTTAGATGAATGTGTTTTGTTTCATTAAGTTATATGTGCCATTAACTACCAACTGTAACGAAGGAATTCCAGGCCAAAAACTGTGAGGAGGGGTAATCATGCTGGGATTTCTTCTTCCTTTCTTCTTGCTTTTCATGTTAGTCGCCATGCTAATGGTGTGCACAGCTTCAAAAGGAATGATGAAAGTAGATTCCCAAAGTATATTATGACTCTGTGGGCACACAAACTAATGAACTGCGTTTGACATAAGAGGAGAATACTCTATACAGGAAACCAGGGATGAGTGTTAATTGTTAAACCCACATGTTATTTGATCTAAAGAAGATCTGCTAGAAATATTATAAGCTTTGCTATTTGTTTCAGAAGAGGATCCTCACTGCAATTAATACACATAAAACTGTCAGCTCCTATCCTTTTCTTAAAGTGACTGTCCACCCCTCTTTTGAAAAATTAATATATGGTAGATTAGCCCCCAAAACCTAGAGTTCGTTTAAGTCTAAAGCTGTAATTCGGCTCCCACACAGAGATATTATACTTACATGCTCCTCCTCGCTCCACCGCCGCGGCTCTGCACTTCCGGGTAAGGCAGTCAGTGTCGGCCGTGACTGTGACGTCACGGCCAATCACTGACTACCATTCCCGGAGCAGTCTCCACTGCGGCTGCTCGGGAACATAAAAAGAACAGAGCAGCCACAGTGGAGACTGGGAGAAGAACCCGGAAGCGGCGGTGGAGCGAGGAGCATGTAAGTATAATATCTCTGTGTGGACAGTGGGCATTGAAATGTTTTAATTTTAGTCCCCCTATCATATATAGCAGGGATAAGCAACCAGTAGATCTCCAGATGTTTGAAAACTACAACTCCCAGCATTCCTCTACAAGCACTCTGTAGTTAGAGAATTAAAACTACAACTCCCAGCATTCCTCTACAAGCACCCTGTAGATATTCCTAGAGAACTAAGTTGTAGTTTCCAAAACATCTGGAATTCTACTGGTTGCCTATCCCTGATATATAGATATTTCTTACTATCCAGCAAACAGCAGCTCTACTTTGTTTCTATTGAAAGGGGAGGGGTGGACTGTCACATGTTTTACAAAGGAAGTGACATAAGTCTTTCAACTTCCTACTAACACTCAGAAAATGTTCTGATTGACTAACACTGCTGTCAATCTAATATTACGCACACCATTGGATATCACACTAAAAAGGAAGTGAGGAATATGTTCCTTTGTAAGCTTCCATTGCCTCCCTATAAAACTTCCTGGGGTGTGGCTTAACAGTCCATTTTGAAGATACCATTACAAAACAGTGTGGGGACTACTAAGTACTTTTATTTATATATTTTGCCTTATTTACATTTCTATATATTTTAATGTCATTAGTACATATTTGTTAATATTGATATAATTATTTATTTAGTGCTTAAACAACACAAACACTGTCCCTATGTATATTACCTTTACCCACCCCCACCAACATAGTACCTCCGAAAAACCCAATGTATTCCCCATGAAATTATACATTTATTTATATAATATAAGGGATAAGGTATATACATTTTATGTACAGCACTGAAAATTTACTATTATTTTTTGGTCTCAGAGCAGAGAATTTTTTTTTTTAAATGAAAGTCAGATTTTCCATAATTGTGAGTGCTGTATATGAATAAAATGTGTGTAAAATTTCAGTGGCAGCGCACGGGAGCATCTATGTGGGCAGAATTTGCCAAGGTCAGGGCTACAAGGAGTAGCCCAGTCACATAGAAAAGTGCCACTAGTGCTTCCTTTATCATTGCCCAAGTTGGCCTACCCTGTTATAAGTAAGGATCACATACGACATATAAAATCCAGGGCATTATTATATGTTTGAGGTTTCTGACATTACTTATATAAAGAAGGCTGCAATATTGATCGCTATACAATACAATACCCCGATATTTTTGCTGTACCTAAAATCTTCTTTATGATGCTCTCTGATGTATTCTGTCTTTTCACTTCCAAATAAAGCTTACGTTCAGTTACTAGGATCCTGACCGCAGATTCAAAACCTCCCACCCGGCCACCCCCTAACTTTCTGATCAGTGATTTCTTCATATTTTGGGCTGTGCAGCACGTAGAGAGGTGGTTGATTGCTCGTTTTAAAGGTATGAACCTGGCCTTTCATTCAAAATAAACTTATTTGGAGACCACAGTTTCCCCGAAACCCCATTGCTGTATCTGACAAAAAGGACATTTCAGACCCCTGTAACTTCTAGAGAAGCTCAGTTTTAAACTATCACATAATAATTATCCCTGTATTCAGAATGCTAGAGCCAAGACCAACTGCAGAATCATCCATGCCTCCAAAGAATTAGGGTTCCTGAAATTAAAGGACAACTTTACTGTAAAAAATCACTTTTTCAAAATAAAATAAATAGCTGGGACAGGGAGTTAGGATTGATTATTCCCACCTAACTCCCTGTATCGTTCAGTTTAGGAACTACAGCAGATATAGTTTTTATCTGCCAGGTTAGTGCTAGGGGCCTCCCTGTATTAATGATAGAGCTGAAGCACTCAGGAAGCCTTGCAGAAGAAGTTTTCTTTGTGCTGCTGTTCCTCATAGAAACGAGATTAGGAAGTAGAAAGTACCAACCCTACCTCCCTGCCCCAGGTACTTTTCATTTTAACTGTTTTTGAAAAAACCTAATATGCACTATAGTTCTCCTTTAAACATGATCTCTATCACTACATGGAACTTCAGACATCAGAGATTCGAATTCATCCTCATTTTTCATAAATGTATTAAATTCTACTAGTCCATATAATGACTTTCTTATTATTCTGATCTGGCTGGTCAGCTGGTCCAAGCTACTTAGATAGGAAGTCCTTCCTATAAAGGTCACAAGGGTGACACAACTTGAAGAAATGCCACGGGCTTAACGTGACACAACTTTACAATCTAATTTGACCAATTGCACACCATATATTGCAATAGACTTTATATCTATGAAACTATAAAAACTATGAGAGATTGGAAAATAATAGAATCCCATATGACTTGGTGCATCATACTGTTAAGTGCTTATCTACTAAAAGCAGCTCATTGTGTTGTATGGAACTGCATAATGCAACTGTCAGTCCGATACCAACATTCAATTTTCAAACAAAAGCCAGAGACATCTTGCCAGTGACAAAAAGTTTTAAAGGTAGTATAAAAAGCATCCAACATTTCTTATACTGAGAATAGAATTATTCATAAATGTTACACTGGACAAAGGGTCTTTGATTGCACTTTGAAATATACATTTTATAAATGATTTCAAATGCTCCAATATAGCAGCTATAACCCCTATTCCTATCTATAGAAGAATACACTATTGTGATCCATTTTTTAAGCACAGGATTGGTTGAGAGTTAAGAGGTTTTATTATTTCCCTATGGGTATATTTAATAAAGTATAAGTTAATTATGTGGTTAAGTTCTTCATCAATAATATACCATATATAACCAATAGTAATGTCGGTGATAGGGAAACAGATTATAAATTTTTACTGATATTTAGTATTGCTAGAGAAGTACAGAAACAGAACTGTAGTGCAGTTCTAGTTTAGGAAATGTGGCTTTACTCTAATCAGCAGTTTGCCACGCATTAAAGCAGCCACAGCTCTGATGAAATCAGCTATACAGTGTTGCATCCGCTTTTAGAAAATTGTACAAGACAAAGAACATGCAAAACTTTCCCCTTTCCTATTCTAAATTCTACCATAAATAGATCATTTCCCTGCGAAAACTGGTGCGAAGAGGCTTTGAAAGAACTATCGTTTAAACCGTAGCAGTTTAATCATTCTACTAGCGGGGAGTGATTTAAAACGGACTTTCAAATACTTAAATTACTGTGTATTCTTAGACATAGAACTTCCAGCATCTGCATTCAAACATAATAAAAACACCAGCACTGATATTGCCAAGATACGCTTCTTACGGAGACCACACTATATTCATTGCAGGCGCAGGTTAGGCAAGTAAGTATGTTTTGCGCCCACCATTGAGGGTTAGGCCACAATAGAACAGACGGTACCACATGCAAGAGTGTACGCATTACTGTCCACTTGCGCTGCAATCTGCAATATGTTGCGCTAAACTAAACGAATGTGATCCGTAAAAAAGGCAATGAATTATGTGCTCCATAGTAGCACAAAAATTCAGCACCTCTAGGGTTCAGCATTGAGTGCCCAGTACCAGTTTCCAAAGAATACTAGAAACTGCACAGGCCCCACAAGACCACAGGAAATCGAAGGATTTGGACATTGATGTCCATTTTTATACATCTCCCCGTATATGTTACATGTTTTGTTTTTTTACATTCATCATTATTGCACCAGAAAATGAATCACTAACAAATTTTCTCCACATATTGGTTACTCCTTTATAGTTAGCCAGAGGATTTCTATCCAAGTGGGTACTCTAAGAAGTTGTGATAATTAAAGTAATGATGGCATACAGGATTACCTACACTAAAAAAAGTATAGTTAAAATCTTATAATTCAAGGGTTGCACACATGAGCCTTAAAATCCAATAGGTTGTTCAACACACTAAAAACATATAGAAGCACATGTACTAAAGATTCTCCCTAATAAACATGAGAGGTAACCAACAAGAAAGCAGACAAACATTTAGCATTCTAGATGCTTACCAGTCATTTTGTAAGCACATCATACCATGCCAGCCTCTGTATTCTTAAATATTGTAATTTTTAGAGAAAATAAAATTCTGCCGTTACAAATATAATTCATTTCCTAGTCGATGTAATGTGCTAAAATGGAACTTTTGCTTACTTTGAATTTGACAACAACAAAGATGATTTAACATTATTCAATTAATGTAGAGTAATCTGACTGAGCCATGCAAAGGGAACAAGACATTCTGCACTGTAGTCATTGCCCATGGGAGTTTAAACACAATGCTAACAGACCTCCCATAGGACGAGCACCGGTGGGTTAATCAGTCATTTTAACAGATGGGCTACAGCTCAGACAGGGTATCAGGGCTGCAGTGGGTTTTAATTCTTAAGACAGAAAAATGCCTTGTGGGATTTGGAACATTTATTGTACCTATTTGTGGAATACAGCTGAATCCCATTCATATTAATGCATGTTATCAAACACTTTAAAGCAGTTCAATTACAAAGCTTGCTGCCCTACAGGAACCAAAGGAATTCACTGAATCCTGGATTGATGTGTAGCTGGAACATTATACAAATAAATTCCAGGGCTGCTCTCCATTTCTCTTTAGAACTATTAACGGTGTGTATATTCCATTACTAGATAGACTGCAGACAGACCAAACTGTAATATCTGACTAGTTACTTATATACACAGGTTTTGCCATTTCCCTTCAAACTGAACCTCCTTTGTGATGGGTATTGATTGACAGAATATATTTTTAAAGGAAAAGAAAAGAAGAATTTTACAGCGCACAAATTCTTTAATTTGATCTTTAACAGGGTTCAAGTCCAAAGAACAATAGAACAGATCCTCTGTTTACTGCTCCAGTTCACTGGGTTGGTGCAAGATCGGCTCTTCTTGTTCTTTCCCCCCTCCAATGAGACAGCGCATACTTACAACCAAGGTCCAGTGCGTCAAGATAATAAGAAATACACATGCAATCCGGTTATGATGGGGCTACCCAGCTGTGGCTGCTGCAGAATGACATTTCTGCAAGAGATGTGCAGACAAACACAGCTGCAAGGTAGAGAGACTACAAAATTGGGCTATAAAACCAGCAGAGCATGACATGTCTCTGAAGAGATAATAATAGGACTATTTCCAGCCGCTTACTTTCCCACATAATGATCTTCTCATTCTGCTAGAGATGCCACTCATGATGATTATTAACCATTAAAGCACAGCTCCTATGCAGTAGAATACTGTGGATATAACCTAGCACACATTCTCAAAGGCTAGCAAGTCAAATAAGCAGCTGCAATGGACAGCTTTAAGACTCCTTTAAACCCACCACACCATACGCTTTATAGCTACTTGGTATATTTTAGCAGCTAGCATTCTAAATATATAAGGATATCAACCTCATTGCACTCCATAGGTTGTTAGCTACAAACACAACAGGACATCCTAGCTTAAAGATCCAGTATAGTGCAAGCTTTCTAAAAAAAGTCAATAACAATTCTTATATAGTACAGCACCATATATCATTATTTATAGTAATTTTATTGTTCATATTAGCACTTTAAATGAACGCAAATAGCACTTTAGCACTTAATCACTTGGCTTTTAAATTTTGTGTACAAGTTAATTGGTTGTACTAAGCTCCTCCATATTATGGGTAGTAAGAGTACTTAGGCTATGGCCCCACTACAACACACTAAATCGCGCACGTTATCGCACGCGGTTGTGTGCGTCATTCTTGTGCGTTTTCTGTTTGTGCGTGCGTTTTGCGCATGTGATTTTGCCATTTTCCGTTATGGCAACGCATGCATTAACGCACCAAAAATGGTGAACACATGCGCTACGGAAACGGATACGCAATCGCACGCGCATGGGAAATCGCGGGGATTTTTGCGTTCCCGCGATTTACATTATAACCAAATAGCATGCGCTTTCGCGGACGCAAAACGTGTGCGCAAACGCTTAAAAAACACGTAAGTGGGGTCTAGCCCTTAAACCTGATACACTGTGTTATGCACCCGACGAAGGGGATTGCCCGAAACGTGCACATATATGGTCACAATAAAGTTACTTGAAAGAATTGTGCGGCTCTCAATATCCTTATTCTACTTTCTAAAAAGGTAAGTTCTGAGGAAATCATTATTATTTAAAGGGGAACTGTGTTCCAAAAATGACTTTAGGCAAATTGAAGTAAATTGATAGGAATTGCTCCCCTGAGATTCTTGCAATTTATTTGCATTGTTTATTTTGCATAGTTTTGAAGATATTTTCATTTTTGTGTGTGATATGGCAGCAGCATCACCAGGTCCCCTGCACTTCCTGCTTCCTGTTCTGAAGCTGTCAGTCAATCTGTCCTGTGTCTCCTCCTCCCCTTTGCAGCCCCCCTGGTCCCTCCAACTCATGGACCCCATGGGTCCTCCAGTTTCAGCCCCCCCCCCATGGCCCATTATTTACATGTGGCCCCGTCCACTCGCGGGTGCCATGGCCCCGCCCACTCACGTGTGTCTAGACCTGCCACTCGCAGTGCCAAAAAGCCCTGCCCATTCGTGGGTGCCTAAGCCCCACCCACTCGCAGGTGCCTAAGCCCCGCCCACTCGCAGGTGCCTAAGCCCTGCCCACTCACCGCCATTTCAGGTTTTGCAACAGTCCTTCTTCCCAAAAAGGAATGTCCCTTAAAGGGGAAGTTCAGTGCAAATACATATGCTTTTCAGAAAAAAAAAAAAAAGAGCAGTATTTTTCCATCCCAATGACCTTAATCTGCCAATTCAGCATTGTGTCTGAAATCCTGACTTCCTGTTTGCAGGACCCCTAGTAGAGACCGTTATGGTCTTGCCCTTGACACAGCACCTGGGTTGATTCAGTTGCTCAGTAGAGATCTGAGCATCTTTGACCCATCCAACAGCCAATCAACTGAAATAACCCAGGTGCTTGGTCAAGGGCAAGACCATAACGGTTCTACTAGGGGTCCTGCAAACAGGAAGTCAGGATTTCAGACACAATGCTGAATTGGCAGATTAAGGTCATTGGGATGGAAAAATACTGCTCTTTTTTTTTTTTTCGAAAAGCATATGTATTTTGCACGAACTTCCCTTTAAGGGACATTCCTTTTTGGGAAGAAGGACTGTTGCAAAACCTGAAAGGCGGTGAGTGGGCAGGGCTTAGGCACCGCGAGTGGGCGGGGCTTAGGCACCTGCGAGTGGGGGGCTTAGGACCCACGAAGGGCAGGGCTTTGGCACTGCGAGTGGGCAGGGCTTAGACACACGTGAGTGGGCGGGGCCATGGCACCCGCGAGTGGACGGGGCCACATGTAAGATAATGGGCCATGGGGGGGGGCTGAAACTGGAGGGACCATGGGGTCCATGAGTTGGAGGGACCAGGGGGCTGCAAAGGGGAGGAGGAGACACAGGACAGATTGACTGACAGCCTTCAGAACAGGAAGCAGGAAGTGCAGGGGACCTGGTGATGCTGCTGCCATATCACACACAAAAATTAAAATATCTTCAAAACTATGCAAAATAAACAATGCAAATAAATTGCAAGAATCTCAGGGGAGCAATTCCTATCAATTTCTTCAATTTGCCTAAAGTCATTTTTGGAACACAGTTCCCCTTTAAATAATAATGATTTCCTCAGAACTTACCTTTTTAGAAAGTAGAATAAGGATATTGAGAGCCGCACAATTCTTTCAAGTAACTTTATGTGACCATATATGTGCACGTTTCGGGCAATCCCCTTCGTCGGGTGCATACACAGTGTATCAGGTTTAAGGGCTAGACCCCCCATACGTGTTTTTTAAGCGTTTGCGCACACGTTTTGCGTCCGCGAAAGCGCATGCTATTTGGTTATAATGTAAATCGCGGGAACGCAAAAATCCCCGCGATTTCCCATGCGCGTGCGATTGCGATCCGTTTCCGTAGCGCATGTGTTCACCATTTTTGGTGCGTTAATGCATGGTTGCCATAACGGAAAATGGCAAAATCACATGCGCAAAACGCACGCACAAACAGAAAACGCACAAGAATGACGCACACAACCGCGTGCGATAACGTGCGCGATTTAGTGTGTTGTAGTGGGCCATAGCCTAAGTACTCTTACTACCCATAATATGGAGGAGCTTAGTACAACCAATTAACTTGTACACCAAATTTAAAAGCCAAGTGATTAAGTGCAAAGTGCAGCGCAAAGCATAGAACAAAAATACAAAAATATATGGTGCTGTACTATATAAGAATTGTTATTGATTTTTTTAGAAAGCTTGCACTATACTGGACTTTAAGTAGGATGTCCTGTTGTGTTTGTAGCTAACAACTATGGAGTGCAATGAGGTTGATATCCTTATATATAGAATGCTAGCTGCTAAAATATACCAAGTAGCTATAAAGGTATGGTGTGGTGGGTTTAAAGGAGTCTTAAAGCTGTCCATTGCAGCTGCTTATTTGACTTGCTAGCCTTGAGAATGTGTGTCGGTTATATCCACAGTATTCTACTGCATAGGAGCTGTGCTTTAATGGTAATAATCATCATGAGTGGCATCTCTAGCAGAATGAGAAGATCATTATGTGGAAAGTAAGCGGCTGGAAATAGTCCTATTATTATCTCTTCAGAGACATGTCATGCTCTGCTGGTTTTATAGCCCAATTTTGAGTCTCTCTACCTTGCAGCTGGTGTTGTCTGCATCTCTTGCAGAAATGTCATTCTGCAGCAGCCACAGCTGGGTAGCCCCATCATAACCGGATTGCATGTGTATTTCTTATTATCTTGACGCACTGGACCTTGGTTGTAAGTATGCGCTGTCTCATGGAGGGGGGAAAGAACAAGAAGAGCCGATCTTGCACCAACCCAGTGAACTGGAGCAGTAAACAGAGGATCTGTTCTATTGTTCTTTGGACTTGAACCCTGTTAAAGATCAAATTAAGAATTTGGTGCGCTGTAAAATTCTTCTTTTCTTTCCTTTAAAATATATTCTGTCAATCAATACCATCACAAAGGAGGTTCAGTTTGAAGGGAAATGGCAAAACCTGTGTATTAGTAACTAGTCAGATATTACAGTTTGGTCTGTCTGCAGTTCATCTAGTAATGGAATATACACACCGTTAATAGTCTAAAGAGAAATGGAGAGCAGCCTGGAATTTATTTGTATAATGTTCCAGCTACACATCAATCCAGGATTCAGTGAATTCCTTTGGTTCCTGTAGGGCAGCAAGCTTTGTAATTGAACTGCTTTAAAGTGTTTGATAACATGCATTAATATGAATGGGATTCAGCTGTATTCCACAATAGGTACAATAAATGTTCCAAATCCCACAGGCATTTTTCTGTCTTAAGAATTAAAACCCACTGCAGCCCTGATACCCTGTCTGAGCTGTCCATCTGTTAAAATGACTGATTAACCCACGGTGCTCGTCCTATGGGAGGTCTGTTAGCATTGTGTTTAAACTCCCGGGCAATGACTACAGTGCAGAATGTCTTGTTCCCTTTGCATGGCTCAGTCAGATTACTTACTTAATTGAATAATGTTAAATCATCTTTGTTGTTGTCAAATTCAAAGTAAGCAAAAGTTCCATTTAGCACATTATACATCGCTAGGAAATGAATTTATTTGTAACGGCAGAATTTTATTTCTCTACAAATTACAATATTAGATACAGGGCTGGCCATGGTATGATGTGCTTCAAAAGCACCAAGGACTGGTAAGCCTCTAGAATGTAAATCTGTTGCTTTGCTTGTTGGTTCTTCGTATTGCTCAGTAGAGATCTGAGCATCTTTGACCCATCCAACAGCCAATCAATAGAAATTACTGTTAGGAACATTCCAAGGAGGTGGTGCATCCTGGGAAGAAGAAGGACCATTAGAACCTGAAATGCCAGCTCACTAATGTCAACAGCAGGGAATTGCAAAGGGTATGAAATCAACTGATTTTTCAAAATGGAAGAGAATATGTAGAATAACTAAGAAGGCATTACAAAAACGAACAATTTAACAAATATTGATAATTTTCACTGAACTGTCCCTTTAAACAATAATCTCTACTTCTGTGGTATTAAGTTAGATCAATTGGACTTAGAGCTTAGTTCCTGAAGACCTTTTACTAGTCATCCAACTGGCTTTCTCCATTTAGAATGTCTTGTACATGAATATGTTGGCAATAAAAAAGTAGTTCTGAATTAAAGGGCATCTCAACCCTCAATATTAATTTTTTATATAATGCTGGGCATCCTCTCCCACCTCCAACTGCTATCTTAAAGGGCAACTATAGTGAAAAAAAAACTTTGTCTGTATACAATGTATAGATCACTTAGTATAAGCTGCCTTACTTTCATGTTTCTGTGTGGCTTCATTTCTTCACACTGGCAGAAGTTTCTACCAAGCTGTGTAGTCCCCCTCCCCTCTCTGTCTACTCCCCCTCAAGCAGTGACGGGCTGTATACAGAGTCCGAGCATTGTCAGTTGAAAGTACTTTAAATGAAGTGCTGACATCCTGTTGACCCCTCCCTTCCAGAGCTAGACTGCAAGCAAAGTGTGGAATAAAGTAGCAATATGCTGAAGGGAGGGGCAGAGGGGGAAAGAGGACAAGTGGTGCTGAGATTCTTTACAAGTAAGTTACTGAACTCTCCCTGTTCTCTAACTTTGCTAATTGTTATTTATTTTTTACCTAAAGTTCATATCTCTCCCCTGCTTAGCTGAGATCATAATCACTGAAGAGAGTCAGTGTAACAGCAGCTTGTAGTGAGAGACCTTCACAAACACAGTGACACTGCTTGTTGTCCTGTTACATTTCAGTTGCTTTAGTCTATATATTTCATACTTTGCACTGTGTGTCTTGTTTGGTATATAGTCTGTATTACTGTATTATATATACTGTATTAGTGTTCCATTTGAGTCACTGGTTTTGTATGTATATAAGATAGGTTTTTTTTGGGGGGGAGGGGCTGTTTTATAGTGTGTTATGCTCATATTACTGGGTTAAGGGTTTATTGATTGTGTTTAGCACTACAGCATTTGACTATATGTTGCACATGGTACATATAGTGTGGGTGAGAGAGTGTGTGACAGTACTGCATGGGAGCTTTGGATTGTGTGGGTGTGTGCCTTTGAGTGACAGATGAGGTGTAGCAGCTCCTACAAATCACAGCATATTCAAAGGCTTATATCTCGGGGACTATGAAGAATTTAAAGAAACTAAAGGTACCCTGGTGGTTGGGATGACTTATAGGATACATTAGAAGAAATAAAAAAAAACAATTTTCTCACTATAATTGCCCTTTAAATGTGTAAAAAATAGAATCCAAACTCTACTTACAGCCCCTCTCTCCAGCATCGTTCTGATATATATATATATATATATACACACACATACAAGATAAGATTTTACACTACATGAAAGTCATCCAGGGAGGGATCAGTAGGATGGGTGAGAGGGGGGAAAGGGCTCCCCTACGCATGCCATTGTCTTCTCAGAGGACAAGGCAGAATATTTTTGGACATGAAGACAGCTACTACTCATCAGTTTCCTGGACTTTGGACAAGCACTACAGGGAACCATAAGGAGCAGAGATGTAAGGTATGGATTTTAACTACTCAGTGGGGCCAGTAGAGGGTTACATTTTCGTTTGGGGGGTGGACATGCCCCTTTAAAAAATCAGTCATGACTAGCAAAATGTGTGAACTTCAAGTCAGTTGATCTAACTGAACACAAACTAAAAAAGGACCACAGTATCCCAAACAGTCTGCACACTCTCATTATGCTGCATAAAAATCCTTTATTCCAGACAGAGGTGAACAGACAGTAGATCGCTAAATATATAAAAACACTTAAAAATATACTTACAAATTGCCTTAGTGTGTTTTCAGTCAAATATCAAATTGTAACATATAGAAAGGTAAGGTAACCTAGGGTAGAGTAGTGTACTAATGAGCGCTACCTCTAATCATTAAAAACAATCATCCATCTACAGTTTAAGATGACGTTGGCTTCTTCAGTGCGGATCTAACTGAACACCACAGATATACCATGACCTGGATGAATAAGAAAACTCACAAGCAGTTATCTCTGTATAAATGGAAAAAATGGTATACAGGTGCTTCCAGACTAAGAAGACTCCAAAGTATATATTTGGTGCTTTATTGACACGACATGTTTCGGACGTGAAGTCCTTATCAAGTGTCACTTGATAAAGGACTTCACGTCTCAAACATGTCGTGTCAATAAAGCACCAAAAGATATCCTTTGGAGTCTTCTTAGTCTGGAAGCACCTGTATACCATTTTTTCCATTTATACTTAGCTAATGTGTTTGGGACAGTGCACAGCAGGATCCAGCAGCTAGAGGTGTTCAGGACACTACCCAGTTTATTAAGCAGTTATCTCTACCGATTGGCTGCTAGATGGGTTAAACATGCTCGGATCTCTAATGAGCAACTGAATCAACCCAGGGTCGAAGGCCTAAACATACACTATTAAGGGTCCTGCAAACAGGAATTTAGTTTTTTGGAAGCATTTATTTATAAACAGACAAATGGCTGGATGGGGGATTATGTTCATTGAAATGAGAAAATACAAAATTTTTTATTTCTGTGCGTAATCCGTAACTGCCTCTTTCTGCTCCTCTGAAAGATTTGTGTCATGTGCAGTGGAACTCTCCCCCTAAGGCATCAGGAGTGGCAGGACTGGCAGCCAAGTTAGTGATTGGCTGAGTCTCAGCCAATCACAGACACGTCTGCCTTCTTGGCCCCTTTAGCTGTCCCGTGTGGAAGAGCAGCATAAGAGTCTGGGAACGAGGGAACGAAGGCTGGTAAGTGCCTTAAGGGGCTGATTTGGGGGGTTTAAACCTAGCAAAATCTAGGTTTCGGGGGGGGGGGGGGGGTTTAGATTTCCTGATTCCTCCAGATTTTGGATTTTTTTGTGGTGGAGATACCCTTCACGGCCCATACACAGGATGAATATTTTGAGTGAATCAGTAAATTGGATAGGATCACTCAATTTATTGATCCTGTGTATGCTGTTTTTCTGATCGCCAGCTTGACAATATTGAGCAGTTTATCGGAAAAAAAATTCCGCTGACCCCATCTTCAAGTCCCAGCTCTCTGCAGATTTCAAGGTAGGGAACTTTAAGCAGTTCTGATTTCCAATCATTGTGGTCAATCGCAAAGCGGAAGAACATTTGCCAATATATATTTAAAGATTCTGCCAGTCTTCTTTTTAAGATCGTGACAGTGTATATCCATATTTAGAAGACAAGAAGGAAAGAAACCTGTGTGTTTTTGATATTTTCTATTTAAATATTTAGAGAACACATATCTGTGAGGGACAGTCACTACCTCACTGCCCCTCCATTTAGCGCAGAAAGGTAGTAAGGAGCTCAAGAGATTTTCAAGAGAATGAGTAACACGTTCTCATACTTGCTATTTACCTATTCAGTTTAGATGATATGTCCTTCACCTTGGAAAACTGCCATGTAGTATGAACAGTTTAAGTGTTTGGGTAAAAATAGATAAACAGGTGAAATTATAGATGCAGTAAAACAATGTCTGTAGACTGATGAATTTGCTGTTATAAAACTATACATACATAATTTGTGTTCAATTGGAGAAGGAAGAGTCAACTGATAAACTTTCTAAGTTCACATATAGACACAAAGCTACAGGACATACCATCTAATAATGAATACAGTGTGGATAGCAACAGCACCAATAAGTATACAGGGAAACATTCTAAACTAGAAAGGGAAAGTATCTGTTGTATTCAATTAAATCAACACAATGCATATGGAATCCTACACAATGCATTTCATTCCAAATGATGTAATGTGGGCTCGGACTTAATAAAAAGAGTTGAAAACAGTTTACCTGATGTGGATCTGTAGGACTAACATCTCTGCACAAAAAGCTTTTACGAAAACTTCCCTAATTAAAGGGCAATACTGGCAATTATTTTAACAAGAGTGCTAGTGCAACTATAACCTCAGCCTTTTTTAATTTACACAGCCAGACAGCAAACAAATAATGGTTTCAGATGAAAGATTAAATAGCTTGACATTATATACATAATGAATGCAGAACATTCTTTGCAAATTCCGCAGAATAAACACACACTGAACAAAATTTCAATTGGCCATCCATCATTTACTTAAGTATCAAATCAATGCAAAGCCTAAAAATTTCCCTCTTTATATAAGAAGCCCAAGTCTGTATGTCAAAAGCTGGGTACACACAGTTAAGATTTGGTCTGTTTTGGCTAAAAGATAGGATAGTTTTCAGCCACTGCTCCAATCAGATTGTTTATTGACCGTGTACACACTATAGCTGGGTACACACAGTAACGATAAAGCCCCGATACCATCAACGGTATATGCAGATCTTTGAAAGATGGCTGACAGGATCTTGCAGATCCTGTCTGTCACCTTTCAGAAATCTGTACTGTGTGTACCTAGCTTATGTAGACCAAAACAGTTCCCGACACGATTGTTAAAGCATCAGTAAAGAGGAAAAGACTCCAGTATATTTCCAGTATATATTGAGGGTTGTACTCCGGTGTTTGGATTCAATACTTTATTTGGTGACCACACATCAAATAACAACATTTCAGGGGGTAAACGTACCACCTTCCTCTGGTGATGTAAGTTCAACATTGAATCCTGTTGAACTTACATCACCTGAGGAAAGGGGCATGTTTATCCCCCGAAACAATGTGATTTGATGTATGAGCTTGCCCCTTTCCTCAGGTGATGCAAGTGGTCACTAAATAAAGAATTGAACCCATACCCCTAAGTGCGACGGACAATTTATACCAGTTTTATATCCATATCTCTTTGAGGGTGGGATACCTGAGGAGTGAGCACCCACAGTTGGAGAGAGTACATTGAGCTATTGTACTTTGCCACCTTTAATATGAGGCCATGTGACAGGCAACAACATGTTTGTGAAACAGGAATAACAGCAGAGAATGCGCATGACCTGTCATTGCGTTTTCCCCACTGCCAACCAGAACTAGTCCAGCAATTGAGTGACAGGTCACTACCATCATAGCACAATCACATATGTGTACTAATAAGCGTGGTGCCATATGCAACAGGAGAGGGCTTGTTTTATTGAGATTATTAGCCAGTAAAAAAAACAGAATTATATTGGTAATGAGTTGCTGGTTTTAATCTAGTCTTAGCCACTTTAATTCCTCCTAGAATTAGGTCCACATCAGTCTACATGTGGCCTATAGGAACCCTGAATGGTGAATGGCACTCTGAAATGTGTTTGAAATTTGGCACTTAACATTACACAACAAATTTATATCTAACAAAAAGTTATTAAATAAACATGTTTTTTCTAGCAATTTGCACAAATAGAACCAAATATCCAGAAAGCGTAACACAGAGACAAAATATAACATTACTGGCAGTTGCAGAGAAAAAGTCATTTAGAATGAGATGAAAAGCACCAAGGGCTATGTAAATTCTGATAATGTAAGACATGGCAAATGACAGCAAAATGTAAGTGTGTGTAGATTATGAATTAGGAACCAGAAACACACGCATTCTTTCTGGTTTTAAATTCCTGTAAATGAGACAATTATTTACAGACTTGCATTCACCAGAGTTTACATTAGGTCAGATCTTGCCGACTGCAGTGTGATCACAGACTGTTGCAGTAAGTGTATCTACACCAGTGATCACAGACTGTTACACTAAGTGTATCGCAGGATCCTACCCCATTGCTTGGATATCAGATTTTTTCAGTTCTTAATTTTGCCCCAACCAATCAGATCTTATTTAACATTTGAAATTTAACATCTGATTGGTTGGGGCAAAATTTTTACCACCATTTTTAACAATAAGAACTTTTATTGAATCTCCCCGTATGTGTTTAATAATTTTTGCTGGTGACTGTCAGGGCAAAAAGATGCATTTTATGAATAATGCCTTTTGCAGCCTTCTGTTATTAAAAGCACAATAAAGCAAGCTCTCATCACATTGCATGTTCTCAGAAATCACATGACCATGCACAGAATATACAAACCCCAGCTGGTTTTGGTGACAAGCCTTTGCCACCTGTGTTGGGCCGTGTGTCACCCACACTCTCTATCATTCTCGCTATTGCTTCCCCCAGATCACTTGGAGGAGCAATCCCACAGATAAACCCATTTTTATCCTGTCATCAGCAACAAGGTCATAAAGAGAAGACAAGTTAGAGAACACATTTTAGAAGAATAGCATGACAAACAAAATGGCTGATGTGATCTCTACATTACTTTATGTTTATTTTGGGATGACATTTCATAGTTATGCCTTTACTTTACCTTCCATATAAATCATGCACATTACCATTGCATCAGTCAGGGACTTCTAGTAGACATGTGGGTGAGTGCTGGATTCTCTTAATAGAACTCTATTAATGTTTAATGTACCAACTTTAGACTACTGCACATTAATTTAACAGATAACATCAATTTATTGACCTGTTGTATTGTTGTCTCACACCTCTAATTAGCTTGTGTGTGGATGCCACTCTCAATCATTTTCCTATACTGTATATAGTTTTACAACATAAAAAATGAACATCGTTGTGTAATATAACTAAAAGTGATATAATATTTAAGTGGAAAATATGGTACATCCTCTAGTGCCTATAATGGAGGATGGAATAGGGTGTTAGCTTTACAACTAGTCATGTGTTAGATGTTACTTTACATATTTCAGTTACTAGTTGGGCTAAAAGAAGGTATATCATGGTGGTATATTTTGGTGATTTATCTGGTTGAGGACATTTAGTCTATTTTTCATTAAATATTACATACTTGTTAATAATGATGTGATATATATATAGACCATGACCTGGATGAATGAGAACCTTCCAAGCATAATGATGTGTTGCACATTCAAAATTGGTTATAACAATATACAATAAATAAATTGCATATCAAGAGATTCTGAGGTTCTGAGAGTACTTATTCTGAGAGTACTTATTCTGAGAGTACTTGTTCTGAGAGTACTTGTTCTGAAAGTACCTATTCAGATTATTTTTCACAAAGGGTGTGTTATAGGTTACAATTCTAACACGCTATATAGAGTTGGTTTAGGGAACGTTGAGCAGTTAATAGTTATATCTGATATTCAAATTATGATGGTAAGTTTATAGCATAAGGGCTATTTGTCCACAATAACCATGCTGTGCCTAGCTGTGCCTTGTAAATGAAAACTACACTCATATATCCTGATTGCATTTATTGTTTGGATTACTGTTTCTATGTTTAGGGAGTGTCTTCTCCCCTGGGCTCCTAAATGAACTTTGGCTGCCATCATAAGTAAATGGAGGGATTTGATAATAGAATATTTCTGATAATGAATTAAACACTTTCAGGGAGATGCAATATCCCGCGCTAATGAGAAAATAAGTGCTAAAATCATGCTAACCCATGTACTAACGCAGGCCTGGGCAAAGTAAGGCTTTTTGCAACTTAATAAATTGCAACTTAATAATAACAACTTAATAAAAAAACATTCAATGAACCAGGGATATTAATTTACCTTTCTTTAAAATCCAGTCTTACAATCTCTGTTTTGAGAACTGACCTGTCGGTCCGGCCCTTAGCCACAATCCCAAGTTTCTTGTGTGGCTCCCGGGGAAATAGAATTGCCCACCCCTGTACTAACTTGTTAGCGAAGATTTCGCACTGCCTGCACCATTTCGCAATTTTTTTTTCTTTGCGCATCGCCAAGCGATGCAATAAATTTTGTGCCGATTTTTGCGCTAGTTTTTTGCACGACAATTAACGCCTCTTCAACGGTGTCTTATAAATACAAGCAAAAGGTTGCAACTTACCGCTAGCGTTTCGCAATGTATTAATGGTCTCAAAGTGATTAATACATTGTGGAAACAAGTGCACGTCGGTTGCGATAGCGAAATATATTGCATCTTCCCCTTTGTTCCAAAATTCTTGGGCTAATGGACAGGTCCACCAGTTGTGGTAGAAAGTGCCTGGGGTTTTGCAGCCTCTAAAACATAGAGGACCGACTGTAGGATACATTTTTGCTAATAGTACAGGTACTCTGTTGGTTCCGTAGACTACCTTTAATGCTGTTTCTTTAAAGCAATATTTAAACTCCCTTTACTGATTTAGATAGGTGTCTGTCCAGTAAGAAATATCTAGTTGTGCTTGTAAGTCCGATTCCCATGCTATCTGGAATATATCTTTGGTGTCTAGGTTTACCATGGATAACCACTTAAATATACATGCTAGGTGACCTCTGGTGTTTGTATGGGTTAGACATAGGTCCTCAAAATCTGAAATGCATTCTCTATCCTCTATCTTTTTAAGTTTGACATTTAGGTAATGTAAGATTTGCATATATTGAAAATATCCATGTGGTGATAATGGGTAGTTATTTTTAAGAAATGTGAGGTCTGTATAGGATTTGACTGGAAGGAAATTCGCAAGTCAAAAATATTCTGTTCTTCGCCACCAATTATAGGCTTTATCCAAGTGACCAGGTAACATGATTGAATTATTAGTACTTAGGTTACAATCTTACTTTATTCTGTCCCATATTTTTAGGGTGACTAATGTACAGGTACTGGTAGTTGGTGGTATATTTTGTTTCTTGGAAGGGATCCATGCTATTGTATCTTTGTGGTAAGGTAGCATTAGGTCTGATTCTAAGGATACTCATCTGGGGATATCATTCTGATGGTGCCATGTAATGAGATGGGTTGATTGTGAATCTATATCCTATTTATATAGGGACAGGACACTTAGACCACCCTGTGATATTGTGCGGAGCATTAGTGGTTTGGCTATTCTTGGTTGTTTTTCTCACCACATGAATTTTGTTATTTTGGATTGTAGTGGATCTAGGTTAGATTTGTCAAGCCATATAGAGATACATATAAAAAGGTAGAGGATTCTGGGAAGTAGATTCATCTTGACAGAGTTAGTTCAGCCTAGCCATGAAATGGGTAGTTTGTGCCATTTTTCTAGGTCAGATTTTAGTGGGTTTTTTTATAGGGGTAGAAAGTTTGTTTCATAGATTTTATCTATGGATGGGGAGATATGGACTCCTAAATATTGGAATCCCCTGTCTTCCCATTGTAATTCGAAATTGAGTGAAAGTAGCTTTTTCTGTTGTTCATCCAGAATTTGGGTTGAGGAGCTCCTCTAATGTGCGTCCATCATGGATGCTGATCACGAGTGCCCCATTGAGGACTTTTAAGGACAATAACAGTTACACTGACATGTTAAATGGTGGGCAAAATCAGTGTAATGTGGGGGTGAGTGGTGTCAGCTCTGGTAAGAGGCTATGGGTAGTGTTGGTAATAAATCTCTCTAAACTGGATTATATAACTGCTGTTACTATTAGAGAACTTAACAATAAAATTGGTTGTGGTGATTTGGACCTTAATAACTACAATGTATAGAAACTTTCCCTTACCTGAACTAGGATCTAACTGTGAATACTTCCCTCTTCCCCTTTCCCTTGCTTCTCAGTGCCTGGTGACATTGTCCTACATGAGTCAGCTTAGCTTTAAGATGGGCTTTTAATATGCACTGCTTAGGTCTCATACTTACATCGATTGAGCAACCAATGAGTGAGCCTCTGTCGAAAGCTTTCTTCATTATTTTAAAAAGTTCCTTTGGGGCTTCTTTTATTTCATAAAATTCAGTTACTCCTCCAGTGAAATCCTCCATAGCCTCTGTGGTGTTCCCTCCCTTGAGAGCCTCATAGGAGCCATGTAATCTGAAATGTTACAAACATGTTGCTTATTCTTTACCGAGGTAAACAGCTATGTTTCTTCAACTAATCAGAACAAAGTCAAAAGCTTTGGGAACGAAACCCAGCAGGTTTAGACATTTAATAATATAATATAATAATATACTATAGAACTAAACAAATCATTGAATATGATAAATGATATAATGTGCTTGATGTCAAGAACCAATATAATATACAATATTAATGCCTTAACAGCTTTTGTGATTAGGTTCACCTCACCTTCTGTACCATTAGTACAGAGTATTAATAAGATGATATATCGGAATAGACCATTTTACATATAGGGGGATATTTACTGCAGTTAGTAGGTGTAAAAAAGTACTAACCATAAATACCATGATTCAGATATTACCAATCAGTAATCATTGGTTAAATAATGCCTGATATTCTAACAAGGGGTTAAATAACTAAGGACCACCCCTCCAAACGTGAACCATCCTAACAAATATGGATGTAGAGAATATTCATTGAATCACAGAAAGTACAATCTGTAGGATTTTAAAGGAATTTAATCCCTATAGGATTATTATATATATATTATTATTATATTATTGGCCCTTTTAAATGTCACTAAAACAGAAAAAAAAAATCCCATTATTGATAGGTTACAATAAATTTAGTATTTAATCTATAAACAGATTCTTGTACATGGATCAGAAAATTGGGGGAAAAAATCCAACTTTCCAGCGATAAAGTAAAGGATATGTGAATTAACGTTAAATGATTTTAATGCATTTCAGCTGAAGGCTAAAAACAAATTTCTTGCTTATTAGGGACCAGATCTTTGTTGTCATATTTTTTTTTTAACTCGTTTTATTGAAGATTATTCAACAGTAAGCATTATTACATATCTGCAATAAAATACATCTTTTATAAACAAATTGACAATGTGTGCCTTGAGTCTTATTAATCAATATACATTATCAGGGTTATTCAATAAATCGTTTAAAATGGTGCTAATTTTGCCCCAACCAATCAGATGTTAGCTTACAAATGTTAAATAAGATCTGATTGGTTGGGGCAACATTAGCACCATTTTAAACTATAAGAACTTTTATTGAATCTCCCTGTTAATTCTTAAAATTTGTAACAGCAAAACAAAGTGTGGTTAGCTGAGTACGGTGGGTCTCGGTGACTACAGTATAAGATATATCGTTATTTGAATAAATGGATATACTCAGTGGGGATGAGGGATTTAGATATTTGGCGAATTCCTGATGAAATCCAATCAAGGCTCCCATATTTTGGTAAATTTATCTGTACAACCTCTATGTGTATAAATGAGTTTTATGAATGGGGTGGCTTGCATAATCATGTCTTTCCTGTTGCGTAATTTAGGTGTTTTTTCAGACATCCATTCTAATTTAATTGTGCTTAGTGCGTAGAACATTAGTTCTTTTAACAATAGCAAATGTAGTTGTGACCAGGTGTCTGAATTAGATATTCCAAATGAACACAATTTGGGTTCTAGTGGGACTGGCATGGACAGTATCCTGGATATCTAGGGCTTTCCTCACTTCTTTCCATATTTTGCGCATTTGGATGTGTAGAGGGTGCCTCCACCCAATATGGAGTAAGTGGGGGATTCTAGGAACGCTAAAGGTGCACTAGGTAAGTATGTATGTAATACATTTTCTGCCTCATACATTGAAGGGGTTGGAGTATCTTGTAGGTCTGGGTGTGGCATAAGGGTCCGGCTTTGAAAGTATTTTAACTGCCCAGTGAGGTAATAAAGATAGAATTCTGGAAGTGTTAGGCCCGCCATTGCCTTAGGGCACTGCAGGATATAAGTTCTAACTCTTATTCTGCCAGGGGACCAGAGAAGTGTAGTTAGAGTAGTTTGTAATGTCTTAAAGAAAGTGGGATGGATAGTCACCATGCTGTGTTGCAAGGCATATAATATTTTAGGTAGTAGTATAATTTTTATCAAGTTCCTTTTACCAATCAAGTTAATAGGGAATTGTTTCCATATTCCCGTTTTGGCCCTGACCATTTCTAATATATTTAGAATATTGTATTGCAAGAATAAAGTAGGGGATTTTGTTACTCGGATACCCAGATATTTGAAGTCCGATTTTACAGGAACTAGGTTTTGTTGTCATCTTTATAAATATTAAAGTTTTATAAAATGAAAATGATGTGTTCTATCCATAAACCTAGAGCAAAACATTTTAATGGGAAATACTTGACTCTTATTTCTGAACACAGGAAACCCATCTTACTTTGCATAGGCCTTTTCCAGCAGAGCACTCCAGAACTCATTTCGCTGGGAAGACTTGGTGAACACCAGCTCATTGTTATACGTTGGCAAATAGTCATCGATGACCACATCTACCCAGTCTCCATAACGCCAAAACTACAAAAAGAAGGAACATTTTAACAATCTATTCAACAGGAGCTGCTAATTAAATTGTAACTGAATAGGAAGTGTTTTTGGTTTCAATCATGGGTTGAGGGAGGGGACAGTAACTTCTTGATTTCCCAATTAAATAGCGTTCTTTCCAATGATGAAACCACTGGCTAAACCAATAATCAGTCATCATGTAATATTGTTATATAGATAGGCCTCAAACTGCAGGCTGTTAGGTAAAAACACCAGCTTCATTCATTTTACCTGCCATTTTAACATATGTTGAAATACATACAGTTGGTTTGATAAAAATAGAAAATGTATCCAGCCATCCAATCTTCTCACTGAAAAAGTCTAAAGCATAGTTTACATGTTTTAAACCAATATAATAGCTCTGATATGTGTTACATGTTTTTTTGCAGTGTAGAACATGCTTCCAGTCCCAAGGTGTTTTAGAGTGGTAAATGTGTCTGTGGGAGGAACTGCTAGATTATTGAAGTAGTATTAGACTGAGAAGGCCTAAAGCTGGGTACACACAGTAACGATAAACCACAGATACCGTTGGATCTGACAGTTATTGTTACTGTGTGTAGCACATTTTCCAAACGATCGGGAGGCGAACTAGCGTAACCGTCAGCCTCACGGTCTTTCACGGACCGAAAATTTCCCTTGGCCGAGGTTGTCTCTCTGTACTAAAGTATAGGGGGGTGTTGTGGTCGTGGGAAACATGCAGTCCTGAACATTCTCTCTATGCTGTATATAGGGAGAATGCTAAGGACTGTGTGTACTCTAATCTCTGAGAAATGACAGACAGGGTCTTGCAGATCCTGTCTGTTAGGTTTTTTTATATAATCGCTATAACCATTTAGTCTAATAGCAGCCATCTTGTTTTAACCCCCATTTTGTCTTATATTATTTTTAAGTATGTTCATGTATTTGCAGATGTTTTGTTTTCAAATGTTCTTTCTCATATCATGGTATTGATAACAACTTGAGGTTCCCAATGAACTCAAGGTCTTTTGCCTCCCACATTGTGTGTCAACCTGACTCTATCCTTGCATTCCTACTTCATCTGTAGAGTCTGGTAGTGCCCCCTTTTCTGGTCTTTTCTTTGTTATAATTCCACGTTTCAATAAAGATTACTGAGTTAGAGTTCTGCTACATATCGTGTGTGGTGTAATTATTTCTACCGGCACTGTAAGGGTCTCTTACTGGGTCTAAGACAGGCATCAGGGTCCGGTGTGGCTAGTGCAGGATATTTATTCTAACACTGTCTGTCATCTTTCAAAGATCTGTGATGTGTTTACACAGCTTAAGTTAGGACTGTGTGTTCTGCAGTCAGCCCTGTTAAAAACAGTGCAGCCTGTGACAAAGATATTGTGAAGAAACGTGCATGAAGTGTAAACATGAATATTCAAATGGGAAAGAATAAAAAAAAAAAAAGTTAAGCAATGAAAACAAATCCATTTTCTGTGGCTGTGTGCTAATTCACTGAGGCTGTAGAAAATTGCTGGGGACACCTGTTGCATACCACCAGTTCCAGCCAAGAATATTGCTGACAGATACATTTGCTCCATGTGCTGTCCTCCCATTGAATAAGCAGCCATGACAGTTTTTCCTTCTATATCAAATCTGGGACAATTTCTTTTTTTCCAAGTAGAAAAATTAAAATGAAATCAGAGCAGCACATATCTGTCATTTTAACTGGATACAGAGTACGGTAACACCCTGAATATAGAGAAAACCTTTCATACAAAATATCAATTGAATATTAAAACCAGTAGAGATGGACTAGAACTCGAACCAGAGTTTGAGCCGAACTTATCGAGTTCGAACGGACTCGGACTTCTCGAACTATCCAGGACCCAGATTTTTGGACTTTTGATAATTAAATAGCATTGGGCAACCTCTCAAATCCTAGGATAGCGATCACAGGTTCCGGGCGTCCGCTCTAAAGCCAAGGCAAAGCAATTCAAAAACAAAAGAAGGAATCTGGACGCTGGAAAATATTTTCAAAACACTCTCAGCGTTTATTGATGCACAACATCTTTCGAGCTACTGCTCTTTCTCAAGTGCTCACTTCTCATGCATCAATAAATACTGAGAGTGTTTTGCAAATATTTTCCAGCCTCCAGATTCCTTCTTTTGTTTTTGAATGACTTTCGATTATTATCGAATTCGAAAATCAAACGATCTTCGAATCGTTTATGGGATAATTATCGAAATTTTTAATTGTTTATGAGTTAATTATCTAATTTTCGGATCGTTTATGGGATAATTATCGAATGTTCGAATCATTTATGGGATAATTATCGAATGTTCGAACACAGGAGCTCGAAAGTACCGCGCGTAAGAAAAAAATTGATTTTTTGAAAGCCCTGGATATTCAAACATGTTCCCCAGACCATTTCTCAGGTCCCAGAGCCATTTACATTAGGTAACCATTGATATTTTAATTGTATTTCATTCAAACTTTTCAAACTATTTGACTTTATTGGGTCCGTTTTCAAATGAACCGAACTTTCGGAAGTTCAGCCATCTCTAAACCAGAGTTAGCCCATATTAATACCAATCACCTGGAAATGAAATATTCCAGCATAGTTGTCTGTGAAGTTCTGATCTGGAGGAATGACACGGAAAAGGATCTTCTCATTCAGAGTTAAACATGCAATGGCAGCCAGGAACCAGCAGTCCCCTGGAGGAATAAAAGGATATAAACAAATAAATACATTTCCCATTAAACAGCAAGCTATGTTAACAACTTAAGGGAAAAGCTTTAACTTCACATAGAATTCTTCTGTTAAGTTAAACTGGGGGATAATTTGATCGATAAGGGTAGCCAGTAGGCCAGCCCAACTGATGTAGGAAGACGCAGATGGTCCTGGGCACCTTTATTTACACAGACACATCAACAATTTCTTGGGGGGGGAATTTAACAGACACAAAATGCAAGAAGCAGTGTGTTTGCAAATCAAGCAGGACTGCAACACGCATGTGGGTCTGTTTTTTTTTAAATGAATGTGTTCAGAGAGATCCATTACACTCGAGAGTCAAGAATTATGGAACTCAACTTGACACATTACATTTTTGGTTCACCTTTAGAATGGTAACCAGGAAGTTTATTAGTAAAGTAAGGTATATGGTAACTAAGGTCCATGTTTGATATCACTGGCATTCTGTGTATCTGCAGAGCTCAGTATCCAAACTGACATACTAAGCACAGTCAGCGATAAATGGTAGCACTCATGGAATTCATTAAGGGCCCAGTTAATCACATTCAAAGTAGCTGTCACTAAGAAAGGCAAATCCCTACAGACCATATTTCCAAAATAACTTTACATTATTTGACCCATTTATTTTTTATTAAAGGGTAACTGTGGTCTTGAATTCTTCCAAATTAGAAAGAATTATATAAAAAACCTTCCATCACACCTTCAAAATAAAACCAAAATCACATCTCTAGATAAAATGTGTGAGAAGTTATTGCTGGAAAGGTTCAGCAATATTACTTCCTGCTTGAACACTTCCTGTTTTCAGCCATGTGACCAGCATCTGCCTGCATTAATAGGCTCCCCTTCTCAAAAGTCAATTTTTTCCACAGGTACTTGCTGATTTCCCCAGCATTAAGTCTTAACTGAGCATGCTTCTCCCCCGGGGCGGACGGGTGGGGCAGAGGTCAGGTGATATCACTCAACCTACTGGAAGCAGGAAGTTTGAACATTCACCCCAATGTAATTTCTCACAAGCTCCAACCAGAGATGTGATTGCCAGCTCATTTTAAAGAAAATACTGCAGGCTTTCATTCAATTCTAACTTGTTTTAAGACCACAGTTGCCCTTTAATGTATTGTTCGGCATGATGCATTAAATGGCATGTATGTCATAAGGAAAACCCTGCATGTTTCAATGTGTGTTATAGTAAGCATATGTAAGTTAATAAATGTAATTTATCACTTATTTCTGGGTAGAGCACAACTGGGACAATAAGGACCAGAAGAATTCACTAACTACTTATTTAGGCTCTAACCATCGAAAATCTCATACAGTAATTAGAGACAATGGCAACAACAACAAGCATTATGGCTATTTATATGCTTTATAAAGCATCACTTTTTATTCCTAATGTTAGCCATACATTAAATAGATATTAGATTCATATAGCATTCAGTATAGGTCAGAGCTGTAAAGTTTGGTAATCAGCGAGTTGGAAAACTCAGACATGGCTTGTTCTAACTCTCCATAACTCGCAGGTAATGACTAGAGATGGCAGAACTTTCTAAAGTTCAGTCCTTTTTTCGAACTTTCGAACTTGGGGGGGGGGAAATAGATTTTGGAAAATCTGATTGGTTAATGTAAACCATGTAAACCAAGAATTGAAAAATTGACCAATCAGAAATGGATAAGGGTTTTCTGCAAACCTATATAAAGAGGTGCAAACCTCTGTGGAGCTTAGAAGTCTTCGCAGTAGATGGTAGAAGAAAGAAGACGTCGGATCATGGGTCACACTGAGGCCATCGGTGACGGAGGTAACCCTGTCGGCCGCAGGGGTACTTCTCGGGGTCGGTGGCCTCAGCAGAGCTGTGAAGATGCCGAGGGCCCAAGGGCTCTTTACAAGGGCCAGAGGAAGGGGTCCCGGTTTGAGCTGTGGGACCCCTTAAGTCCCAAAAGGCCGTAAAGGGCTGTAAAGGCCCCACCAGGGCCGCAAAGGCAGCTCTGACAAGCACTTATAAGTCCTTGTAAGGACCCAGGAGGGTTTTGTGTTGCGGGACCCCCGAATGTCCGGACACAGGATTGTCGGGCTGTTCGGCAACCCGCGAGCGGCCGTTTTCGTTAATCTGTCTTCGAGGCCTGACGAACGTTTCGAAAATCCTCGTACATTCGAGGATTCTCGAATGTTCGAGGATTTTTTAAAAATGGTCCTACGTGTCTGGAAAATCGAACTACTTCAAATAGTGAGTTCGCCCGAACTCATAAAGTTAGGCTTGAAATTTATGAGTTTGCATTTTGTCTATAGCTTCAATGTTTTGTGTGTTGTTATAAACATTTTAGAACCTGGTAAGGACCAGAATGAAGGTGCAGTTCCTTTTTCTCAGGACTGAAGTTATTTATGCTTATGCTCAGCATGAGACTGTGAAATGCTGTAGTGGATGGAATAACCCATCATGAACACACTAAAGGATGTTGTAATATATGTCAATAGGAAATGCAGACAGTATTATTTTTAATGGGAAAGAGAAGAATTGGATTTCATGATTGATACTTTTCTTGTGTAAACTATTGCAGTTGCACTTAACTCTATGGTACATACTACTAATGTGTTGGACCAAAGCCATTACCCAAGTTGGCCAGCCAACCCATTAAAGACTATAGAAAACAGAAAAGGGATGAAAGAGGGGGTGGGATTGGGATGGGGGGGTCAATAAAATAGCTTGTATTTTTGTTACATTTTTTCACGTTTTTATGGACAGTATAGACTATTAAATGTAAAACTAAGATCTTATTATTTCTGGATTGTACCCTGAACGGTTGTGACAACAGTAATTTCTGGCAAAGTACTATTTTGCCTAGGGAAACAACAATAGGTTATTATTTTCTAGGCTAGGAGAGATAATCCTTAGGAGATAAGAGGTCTGTAAATGAATAAAGCATTGCTGCAATATGAGCCATACCAGTAGAACATTCATCTGATTTGGGCCTGTTTATATTAAAATATCTAAATTATTATGAAAACTTGCAATGGTCCAAACACCTAAAGTTGTCCTCTAAGGAATGTGTTTCTCCATATAAAATGAGTCATAAACTGTATTGTAATTGCATTGACAAAATGAAAGCCAATGTGACTGTGCTTATATACTGTATTGCATCCACATTTTTATTTGGTATCTACAATTATATTGTTGCTTCCTTGTTGTTGTTAACTACAACTCATCTAATTAGATCGAACATTTTTCAATGAGATTGTTGCTCCCCTTTATAATCTTGATAGGCCCACTGCCCAGCCCAATCAAAAACAGTCTACTGGTGTCTGGGGGTTTCATTCTCTTGCTCTCCCCTTGATATGATTACCGTATATAAATGTCTTCTCATTGTAACAGGTTTCTCCAAAATTCTGCAATACAATGGGATGTCTTACCTAATTCTCCTTGGCAAATGTCAGTTCTGTTTGCTCCACCAAGGATAAACTGAGGATTCTCACAGATTTCCTGCAATCACAAAATAAATAACAGCACTGAAACTGGACTGATTGACTGATAAATGGAGAAAATGCTCTACTAAAATAGCATGATGCCTACACTTTCTTTATTAGGAAAAACTATAAATACCGAACGGTGGATGACCAATGACCCCTGACCGAGTGGGTCAATTGAGGCTTTAAAGCCTTCTAAAAGATAGCAACTTACCGCATGCATTCACACGATGCAATAACATCCGCAAAGTGGTTACTACAGTATATGACTGGAACCAGTGCAGTTCACTTGCAATAGAGAAATGTATTGCCTCTCCCCCAAAGAGTCTGATCCCCAAGTAGAAAGTATTTAATAATCCAGAGCTACTTCATACCTGCTGTGCTGTGAAATAAAGACTATTTCCTGGCAAATACTTTAATGGCTGCTTCCCAAATGTTTCTAGTCAGCTGCTCCCCTATCCAATGTTAGCAATGGCATTTGTAGCAGTTGTTTCATATCCTAAGCATTTGTTTAATCGCTGTATATCTGGGATTAAAAGATATTAGCTTTGGAACTTTTTCAATAGTTACGGTAGGATTTTATTCTCAATAGTCTCAAAATTACCATTGATTTACTTTATCAATACCATTCAACAATGGTGGAAAATTTCTTAAAATGGGGCACGTTTGGTGTTAATCTTCTATTGACTTTAAATTTTGGAGTATTTTTAACTGTAAGGAAGGTTTTTGGCAGTGGTGTAACTAGGAATCACAGGGCTCCCCCAGCAAAACTATGATGGGGCCCCTATCCCTGCTTTATCTACAGTGGTTTTCTAGGAGGAGGCTATATCTGTCATAGAAAAAATAAGAAGATTGGGCCCCCCAGTGGTTGCAGGGTCTGTTCCCCTGGTAGATCCATCCCTGTTTTTCATGAGAATTAAACGGCAGTGATGAAATGTGGCAGGCCACACTGTGCGCTACTCTCTACGTGTGCGCTACACTCTACGTGTGCGCTAC
This sequence comes from Hymenochirus boettgeri, assembly GCA_019447015.1. Taxonomy (NCBI): domain Eukaryota; kingdom Metazoa; phylum Chordata; class Amphibia; order Anura; family Pipidae; genus Hymenochirus; species Hymenochirus boettgeri. The sequence continues at coordinate 269,658,636 of CM033470.1, read as the reverse complement.
ACTCTACGTGTGCGCTACACTCTACGTGTGCGCTACACTCTACGTGTGCGCTACACTCTACGTGTGCGCTACACTCTACGTGTGCGCTACACTCTACGTGTACGCTACACTCTACATGTGTGCTACACTCACGCTACGTTATTTGAGTGAAAAATAAAAATATTTGAATAATCGCAGCACAAACACACACAAGTGAGTGAAACAAGCTGCGTCTTGATTTCACTCAAGACGCAGCTTGTGAGTGAAACAAGCTTGCGCCTTTCACACGTGTTTCCCGTGAGTTGGCCACAGTCTAAAAGTATGAATGGGGGCCTCACCATCAGAATATATTTGTTGTATTATTTGTGTTGTATACTATTATTTTTTCACTAATACTTATCACATAGTTGACTTATTTTGGTAATAAATATGTGTACACAATAAATAACAGGTGCTTTATGGATAATGTGACTAAATATGTATGGACTATATATATACATATACAAGTCATAAATGACCGCACTCCACTCACCACCTTGCAATGCCCTGGTGCTACTCCGTACACATCCACCATAGAGTCCAGTAAAGAGCACTCAAAGGGACTTCCATAAGCAAACAAATCCAAAGTTTATTGTGTCTTAATGTGTTTCCGCCCACAGGGCCGTCATCAGGAAACGTGTTAAGGCACAATAAATAAATATAAATATATATATATATATATATATATATATATCTGTAAGGTATGTTAAAAATGTTAATAAAAAAGTCATTTTATGTATTGATTATATATAAATATCTGATAATCAGGATGTTATGCAGGGTCAGAATGGCCTACAATTGTACCAATAAATACCCAAGCATCTGAGGATACCAATTCATCCATAAAAACAAGGGGAAATTATTAAAATGTAGATTTCCAGCAAGAAGGAATGGCAAGTAAACTGAGAGAAGGAGCCAGGAGAAGTGGGATATGTTTGTAAGGAAAAGAAGAGGATACAATTCTCAAGTGGGCCTCCCATTGAATACATCCTAAACCTCTCATCTAATATTTCCTGGTCCTGGTGGGTACCAACAATCCATTCTGACACTGATATTATGGTCCTAATAGTTAAAGTCTACAAACCTCCTCTGAATTCATAAATTCTGTTTGTCTGTATCAGGTTTTGTGGTTTGAAATAAGCGATTAAATAATTAGACTATTGCATTGGCTTTGATGCAGACAGATAGTATAGCTGGTTTAGGATTAAGGTATTTAATTAGACAATTAGCAGTGTTTGATCAGTAAATAAAATACTTAAGATAAAATACTAAAGCATCATACACATGCTTCAAGAACGGTGACGAACAGCCATTTCAGCAAACTAAGCAATAAAAACACATATTTACATATTTAAGCATTTACAAATAAAGAAAAAGTTCAGTGGAAAAAACTTATTAGAATTATTTATCTATATTACACATAGCGCAGTATATATCAGCCTGCGGTAAGTTACTATACTATGGGTTATTATAAAATTACAACCACAGCAGTTCAGTTTCGGCTGTTGGCATAAATTTCCGGCCACACAATACTGCTGTGGTATTGTATATGCATTGGCTGTTAAATGGGTCAAACATGCTCAGATCTTGGCATGGATAAGAGTAAGAACCCATACCATGCCCTGCCACGCATCCCTCTTGTCCTGATTTTGTCAGAGATGTCTTTACTCTGCAACTTAATCAAACCCAGGGACTAAGACCATTACAGATACTATTAGGGGTCCTGCAAACAGGAAGTAAGGGAACGGCCACACTGCAACGAAAACGCGAACGCAATGCGATTTCATGTGCGATTTCGTAGCGTTTGCGCATGCGTTTTCTTCAATAGGTATAGGAAAACGCATGCGATTGCGATTAAAAATGCGGAACGCAAACCGCGCAGCACCCCCGAAAACGCACGTTTTCAGTGCTTTGCCGCGTTTTCAATGATTTAAAAAAAAAACGCAAGCGCAAACGCAGAAAAATCGCAGCAGTGTAGCCTAGCCCTCAGTACTTTTTAATTTTTTATACACAAAGGAATCATTGGATGGGCAGATTATGGTAACTAAAATGAGAACATATTCCTTTTTTCTTGCAAGCATAGGTATTTGTGCTGAGCTTCCCCTTTAAGGTTGAAAAATACACATTAGAATGAAGTTCAACCTATTTACTTGACCTATCTTAAAACTGTTCCTTCCTATAGAAGCCAATAACTAATTTGTCATGTTAAGATGAGTTCCAAGGTGAGATCAAATAACACTGTAACAGAAATAGTGAGACTGACATTGTTTAAAGGCCACAATTCCTTACCCATTGGCAAAGCATCAAAAAACCAACATCTACTAAATCTAATGAACATTTACTGTCCACATTTTTTACTCAATTCATAGTTAAAAGCAAGTTGTCTCTTTTACACTCCTTGCAGAGTGTGTCTTCCTATTGGTTAGGCCCTAGGCCAAAAAGGGGGGTGGAGCAAAACTCTACAGTTGTCCTTTAATACTTATAAGGTCCATCCCTCAAAGCATTTAGCCCCTTGTCTTCCCCACCATCAATGTTAAGTTTACAGGTCTATGTATATAATTTGTATAAATTGAAATTGCATAATCTGTTTTCATTCCAGAGACATTTCCAGACAATAAGGATTCTAAGGATGGAAACAATGGTAGATAAACTAAACCCTAATCACCAGAGATTAAGGGCTAGGCCACACTGAAAAGCAAACGCAAACGCAATAGCATGCGATTTCATGTGCGATTTTCGTTGCGTTTGCGATTTCTTCAATAAGTATAGGAAAACGCATGCGATTGCGATTAAAAATGCAGAACGCAAAACGCAATCGCAATCGCATCGAAAAACGCGCGTTTTTTTTTGCGTTGCCGCGTTTTCAATAATTTTGAAAAATAGCAAGCGCAATCGCAAACGCAAGTGCAAACGCAAAAAAAACGCAGCAGTGTGGCCTAGCCCTTATGTATTTCATTTAAGAACTTTTTACATTCTAAGGAGATCTTCTTTTCCCTCTGACTTTCTGAGATTTTAAATATTTTTTTCTTTTTTCTTTTCCCTTTGTACCTCCAAATAAAAGAGTATCTCCACCCTATCTGTAGTGTAGCCCACCCCCAACCGCCATGTTTGTTTTGTAAAAGAAGCAGCAGAAATGTTCTTACACTCCTTCGTTCCCCCGGTGCTGTTTGCGGCTCTCTGCTTGACGGAAGTGGCTGTCAGACGCATCTGTGATGACTGAGAGGCAGCCAATCACAGATGTGGCTGCTGGCAATGCAGAGAGCCGCAGAGAGGAGAGCTTTCTGCAGAGAGGGAGCAAAGGATTGTAAGTACATTTCTGCTGCTTCTTTTACAACACAAACTTGGCAGCTGAGGGTGGGCTACACTATAGGAAAAGCTTTTTTAGTTAGGGGATGAAGAAGCCAAGATGGGTCCAGAGGGATGGAGGAAGGGAGCCAGAAACCTCTCAGAGGACAAGGATAAAGCAGGGTGACTCACAGACAGCTTCTACTCTTCATTTTCTGGAACTTTGAACAGGTACTGCAGGAGAACCATAAGGAACAGAGGAGTAAGGTAACACTACAAAGTAGGGCCAGTAGTGAGTAAAGTTTTGGGGGTAGACATGCCCTTTAATAAACAAGTTTTGGAATATTCTATATCTTCCTTTATGGGAAAAGATTTTGAAGTTTATTCATTTAAATTAAATGGTCCCTAATTCCTAAGCGTCCTATTGCTTTCATCTCTATAATATGAGGGAATAATGCCCCAAACCGTCATAACTAAAACTACTGACAGCTGAATCTATGGATGTCATTCTTACCCCAGGTAGTGCGTGGTTCATTATTTGAACTGTCATCCCAGAAAAGGAGTGGGCCATAGATACATAACAATGTACAATACTGGGGCTCATTATACTGGAGTTCCTTAGTTTTAGGGCTGACAAAAATTTTAGTTTCTGTTGGTGTCTTTTCCCCTTTTTACTCCTCCTTGAAATATCATTAGAGCATCTTTTCAGGGATGTAGGAGGTTCAACTGCAGATAGTGCTCATGTAGCACACTTAGTGACTTGTTACCTTTACAGCATTGGCAGTTCCACTACCCCAATCAATATCATGTCAAGTAAAACCTCCTATAATTAGAATGTGCCCCAGTTGTAGCTTTCGCAATCTGCATTCGGAGCTAAACCTCTTCTTGTTAATAGACACCCAAGTCTACTGAGCCAGACACCCAAAGCAGATTTGTTTTTGAAAGACTTATAGTAGGTTAGTGTTTATTCCAGAACAACCTGTATATATGTTTGCTGCAATATTAAACACAAAGAAAAGATGCACAGCACAAATCTATACCCCCCTTTATTTGTCATAACATGGGGTATATATGTTTGCTGAATACATTATTGAGAATAGACAGAACATTGTTTAATAACTATCTCTGTATATTAAACATAAGAAACAAACCATTTTTAACAAGCTTTTGCTAACCTTAGGTCTTTTCCAGACAATGTTTTTGACTTTTGTGGATTTTTGCCCAAATTCTTTACTGCCCAGCGACGGATTTGCAGGTGGGAAGAGGGTATCTTCAAACACCTTTTTCTTACTTCTATATTCCTTAAGTAAAGCAGCATAGTCCTGATTTTCAAATTTAACAGGACTGGTGAGAGCTCCATCTCCGTTTTTTTTCTCTCTCACCCTGATTACACGGTCACAGAAAAAATTTTGTGGCATGAAAGGCATGATGTTCTCTAGGACTGATTGGATGGAACAACAATCCTGATTTGGTCTCTGTGTTACACGCCGAGCACAAAATTCCCCTCTGGGCTAACAAGTCTCCTAATACCATATGAATTATTCCGGTTAATTGGCAGTTAGCTTCTATGTAATTTAGTTGTTGAACTATCCCGGGATACTTTGAAGGATGCAGTTTGAAGCATGCAGGAACGCAGTGGACACTCTGTTTTAAACATTCCCCTGCTTGTTATTTTTTTTTATTTTATTTGGAAGGCTGGGTCTGCACTATGTTAAACAAATCGCCACCCTGGCTTGTCCTGACTCATCAAAACTCATTCATCCTTTTCAAAAACTGCTGTCAACAGTATATGGCATGGGCTATTACAAACACCGAGTATACACTAATCCTATCCAGATGAAAGCATGGGGGAATCTCCTGTAGAATTTGGTTTATAGTAAATAAAGCTTCTTTCCCAGGTCACAGGACTGATTTTTCTAATATATCATGTTATAATATATAATTATGGCAGTTTTTAACTCAGAATTGATTTAGAACACATTTATCACATTTTTAACACCTAAACATGTACTTATCCTCTAACATTATACCATATAATAACATCCATATACACACGTACGATATCCATATACAACCATATAAACAGTACTGTATGTCCAATTTACAGGGTGACAGCTGCAAACACAATTGAGAAATTAGAAATATATTGCAACCTATCTCTGCTGGTTTCAAATAATAACTCCAAAAAATGTCTAATTTTATGGCTTTTAAAATATTGTTAAAATTACATTTCTATATAGTATTATAATGATTACGCACTGTGATTTATTTTAGTTAATACTGAAATACTAACAAATTTAGATTGTAGAGTGAAATATTGCATTAGCCTAGAGGTTTCTTAAAGTTTATTCTTAAAGGGACAGTTCAATGGAAATTATCAATATTTGTTAAATTGCTAGTTTGTGTAATGCATACTTAGTTATTCTACATATTCTCTCCCATTTTGAAAAATCAGTTGATTTCATACCCTTTGCTGTTCCCTGCTGTTGACATTAGTGAGCTGACATTTCAGGTTCTAACGCTCCTTCTTCTTCCCGGGATGCACCACATCCATGGAATGTTCCTAACAGTAATTTCTACTGATTGGCTGTTGGATGGGTCAAACATGCTCAGATCTCAGCTGAGCAACTGAATCAACCCAATCGCTGGGTCAAGGGCAAGACCATAACGGTCTCTACTAGGGGTCCTGCAAACAGGAAGTCAGTATTTTGGTTGCATTTATTGATACACAAACAAAATGCTGAATTGGCAAATTAAGGTAATTGGGATGAAAAAATACTGCTCTTTTTTTCTGAAAAGTACATGTATTTGCACTGAACTAGCTTAGGACTGGGCAGTGACCACATTGTGTGATATTGTTATACTGCGAAATAAAACACAAACCCCATGTTAGTAAGGTAAATTTCCCAGCACCCACATGAAAAGGAGAGATGAGAACAGTGGCGTAATTGCAAGGGTAGCAGATTTGCGACCACAGTAGGGCCCATCTTCTTACTTTTCCTATGTTAGATACAGCCTCCTTGAAAACCGCTGTAGATAAAGCTGAGAAGGGGCCCATCATAGTTTTTCTGGGGGGCCCAGTGACTCCTAGTTACATCACTGGATGGGATAATGTTCCCCTTACAGTATAATATAAGGATATTACGCCACCGAGGAGTTCCCTGACCATATATTTATTTTATACAGGGCAGGGAACTCCGAGGTGGCGTAATGTCCTTATATTATAATGTGAAGGGACGCATTATTTCTTATAATACATAAGTATTGGATTCCTTCACCCCATTCACATTTTAAATTCTAGCCTTGTCCCTATTTCCACCTTAAACCCCCCAAGCTACCTTCTGTAACTTAAACCCAGTGGAAAGGAGCATCCCAGCCCAGAATTTATGCGGTTAAACAAATCTTTGTGGAGGAGGAGAGAGACATTGGTTATGAAGTGACAGGAAGCAGCTCCAGCAGGTTCCGTTAGTGAAGTTAAATACTGCAAAAATGCTGAGTCATTATTCAGGCACTGGAATGGGAGGAGCAGTGGGATATAAGAAATATAAGAAATGGGTCACTTAGTGACATAGCTGAGTGTTTTTATAAGGATATATACCACTGCAGCTCCTATTAAAAAATATCACACTTATGAATTATATACATATTACTACTTTTATATTAAGGCACTCTGCCTTCTGATTTAGTGTTGGTCTGAGGCTTTAGTTGACCTTTAAGTTTAAAGGGATCTCCACTGGTAAAAAGAAAATTTGGGTATTCAGTTTTATTGAAGAACGGGCTTTAAAGGAGCTGTGTCTTATCTCCCCTTCTTCAATAAAACCTCCGGAGAGAAGGTAAGGAACTGACTCGTTCGCTCCTTGTTGTCCTTTAAGTATCCTTAATAAATATTGGGGTTATTCAATAAAAGGTCTTATTGTTTAAAATGGTGCTAATTTTGCCTCAACCAATCAGATCTTATTTAATAGCTAACATCGGATTGGTTAGGGCAAAAATAGCACCATTTTAAATGATAAGACCTTTTATTGAATCTCCCTGTATATATATAGTAGTAATCTCCACAATTGCTAATTCTTAAAGACATAGGGAAGATAGCCATACAGTGTGTGCACTGAATTAATTAGGTGTGCACCATTTTATTGCATTCTTTTATTTTTAATGCAGCTAAGCTTCATTGGAGGGTTTAAGCATAGCCTCCAACCCTACTGGTCTCACCAGGCAACCGATTTTGAGAATCCTGCCCCATGTCTCAGACTGACGAACTCTCTCCTGCAGTGAATGGACAAGGGTGACCAGGGCTAACTAAATGTTGGGAGGTAATTCAATGCTGAGATGTTACTGTCCCCAAGGCCTTACCTTGCATCCACCCTCTAGACTAACAACATGTTCATGTTCATGTTGGATCCCTTTGGTAATAGAGGCTTCTTGCTTTTCTTGGAGATTTCTTTCAGTTGGGTTAAATGTTAAATAGCAGCTGTTAGGCCTATCAGATTAACAAACAAACATCTTACTCTTCTTTCCATATGCCATTGCTGACTGATTTGAACACTGCATCAGAGAGCTATTTAAAAACGACAATATATATAGTAGAGTGCTTTTACAGTAGGGGACATGTAAGTATTGGGATTGGGGGTTTAACGGGAGCAAAAAAAATAGGTTGGGGGGGACATTGCTTTCCACCTCATGTTTACATATTGTGTGGACTCCTATAGAACAACTGTGTATTTTGCATGAATCATCAGGTAGATAATAGACCAGTTCACACATAACATAGAGGGCATTGGGCTTAACCTCTGCACTTCCATTGTATTTCTATGTTAACTATAAGTGCTGAGTTCACTGCATGTGTGTATTGCAACAAACTTGTAAAAAGGGAAACATCTAGAAGCCCAGCCAAGCATGGTACAATCTGCACATTAAAGGAGAACAAAAAGTTAAATATGTTTTTTACAAAATGCTACCCTGTTTTTCTCAAAGTTTAATATTTTAAGAGCTATACTATTCTGATACTGACGGCAGGGCATGGGCACTAATGCCAAACAACTCAGTCACCAGGTATCATTGGAATGGCAGCAGAAGGGTTGTTCTATGCATAGAATGAGACTCTGCCAGGGTGAAGTTCATTTCCCAACCCTGTCAGTTTTAAATGGCAATGTTGGATTGCTGCCCTATATTCTGTAAATGTGTTATTTAATGACTTTAGTCCTTCTTAAATAACAATCTTTGCAGGGTTTTTTTCTGTCTTAAAGGACAATTTTAATTTTTTTTAATTTATAAATTTTACTTATTTGTAGGCAACCCCATATAAAATACAAATACCCAAACTTTATATTGTTGAACTTCTTGTTTTAGGCACTGAACTGAAAAATAAAATCTTTAAAGAATGTTTTACGTGCAGGTATAAGTCAATGAGAGAGTCCTACCTCCCATTCTTTAATAACAGCAAAGCACACAATGAAAATTCACTGGGCAGCTTTTTGTTGCCAGCTTTCCAAAAAGTTATATTTCCTCCTGTTGGTTATAATCTTCCAAGATGAGGTTACCATGACGTGGTTGGAAGGCTTATTTATCTGAAACCCTTACATTTTCAGCAGTATTATCTGCAGTAGCATACACACTATAATAATACAAGGGTCCCTGGAATGGTCCTTCTTTTCTATTCTTTGACCTAGGCTAGAATTTCTAAATTGGCAAGGCAAGGTTCTCCAGTGTAATGGCTTAATAACGTTTGTAAACCAGAAAAAATCCACTATGTTACACTGAACTTACCATTGCTTAATAAGATATTTCAGTAGCAGAACTTTCACCTGTTTACATTTTATTACCACTACCAGGGTTGAAGCTTTAAATCACAAAAATATTAGTGATTCCCTGTATTCCCTGTAGCGATCCATTTCAGCACTTAAACGTTTATATATAGTCACTTTAGGGGACAGGTGCACCACATGGGATCTTAGAAGTTTCGGTCCGGGTAAGGGGGTGAGGCGTCTGACTATGGGTGGGGGGAATCTCATTAGGAATGCAGGGAGGTGTAGTCCGCATCAGAATGCAAATGGTGATTGGCCGCATCATATTTCGTAGGATAGTGGAAACCGGGTGAGGCAGTGGGCGCTTACGTCATGTAGGCTATTTAAGCCAGCCCCATGTGGCCTAAGATGCCATTTTGGTTAACCTGCGAGAGAGATGCAAGTTCTTCCCTCCCTCCCTTAAATAGTGGTTGAGTTTAATATTGCTAGTTATAAAGGTTAAAATGAATTAAGTTGGAGTCACAGCTAGTGGATACATCTTTGAGATGGGTGTGGTTATTGGAGCTGTTACATGCCCTCTAGGGAACCAGAGGTACGGCATTCAAGCTTCGGCTACAACTAGATTCATCTAATTGGTATACAGATCGCAGCACAATGCACCACACCACACAATTAATTAATACACTACGTGAAAAGTTGTTTCTGAAAAGGGATATAAATAATGAACCGAAGGCTCCTGATCTGAGCATTTTCTCATTTTTTGGAAACCCAGGCTCTTTCTTATCTCCAGTCCCCTAACTTCATGGGTTGTACTGGTCAATAATGACCGTGTCTGTGACCCTGACTAACAGTATGGCCAGGGGCTTGCTAACCCATGGTTAACATTTTTCCCAGTTGGCAGCACAGAACCAAGGTAAAAAATAAAATAACTGCTAAGCGCAATTCATAAGTGTACAAACTTATTTGTTAGTTCAGACCTAGGCAAAGTTAGGCCCGGGGGCTACGTGCAGCCCGTTGGCTGCCCCTGACTGGCCCCTCAATACTAGACCTGTACCCCAAAATAACTTTATATCAATTTATTGATTTTTATATCAATTCATTCAATTGATTTATTTTTATTAAGTTTATTTTTTAGAAAAAATTATTACCAGGTATGTGTCTGAGGAAGGGTCACTGCACCGAAACGTCATTCAGTGTTTGATTTATTAATAAACACCAGTTGCAATTAAGTCTGGTGTGCATAGTCCATTCCTGATCTGGTGCATTTATTGTGTATCCTTAACATAGTGTCACCATAGAATGCTGGTACCTGTGTCAGATGGAGATTGATGTGTCTTGGTCTATTTTTGTCAGTCTGATGAAGGAACCAGCACTGTGGCTAATAGGGTCAACATTGTAATTACAGCCCTTGTGTTCAGTGTGTTACCCTGGAGCTACGGTTTTAAGGCATTGGGGGAAATCACGCATAAGAAGCCTTTATTTTCCCCAAACTCGATTATTCCTTTTTTTAAAAAAAAAAATTTTTTAGTAACAAGACTTTAGAAATACACATTTCCTGTCAGGCGAATGCAGCAGACACACAAACATCTTAGGTCTCTATTGAAAATAATTCTGTTTAGTATATTTCCCACAGGTGCACTATGATCTGTGAATGATGCACTTTTAGTTGTTGCAAAAATCAAATTCTGTTATTAGGAAATTCAGAATTTACCAATGAAACCATCTAGACATTAATAGCAATCAAATGTTAGTAGCACTTTGCAGAACAAACCAAAGGTCCATACAGTTACCAATACTCGACTGTTCATACACCATCGTGTATCAAGTTCAAAGAGGAAACAATGAAAAGGTGATACTGCTGTAAGAATCTACCTAGTACCTTCCAGCCACTTTATACCTAATAAAGAATACCAATAACACAGAGATCACTATAGTGAAACTACAGTTTATAAGCATACACATCTCCTGGTAAATAGAATACAAATGTCAAACGGACAATCATTCAACATACACTGACCAAAAATCATAAGAACACTTTTTTGTAGTAAAATATCTGTGTGTTTCTGAACAGCAACAATATTTACAACTACATCCAAGTTTAATAGTCTACTCTGTTCACTATTGGAAAGATAGACCTAATTGTTTCTCTAGCAACCGTTTCTCTAATAAGAAGCATAACCATGCACAAATAAAACAAATTCCATCTACTTACTGGAGGCCTTTTCCACTCAAACTTGATGGGAAGGGTTTGGCTGTAGAACAGAGAACTGTCATCTGGGGGAAACTCTCGATCTTGAAAAAAAAACTTTCTGTCTAAGCATTTTTTTTTCAACTCCTCGAAGGATTTTCCAGGTCCCCCAATAATTGGCAAATTCCGGCTAAGTATGGCAGAATAAATGCCACTCCCTGGGGCTGTCTCTGTGGCACTGCTGGTTGGGGCAGACCCAGACTCTGTTTTCTCTGCAAACTGTTCAATGATTTCAGAGGGCATGGTGCCTTCCGTGTACGTTTAGTACAATAAAAAGAAAATAAATAAAAGCAGAAGTTCCAAAACTTTTAAGAGAAGAAAGAAGGGAAGTTTGTCTGCAGCCAAGTCTGTGTCTTCACTCTCTTTCTTGCTTTACATTAACATGCCAGCATATTACTGTGTGAAAATATCAAAGCAATTTGGATTGTAAAGAAATCCACACAAGGCTCTCTTATTTGGACATGAACAATCTGTCAGCAAGTTGCAGTGTGAACTCTGTCTCATGCGCCTGTTTTCTCTTCTACTAAGAGGCTTCAGCCAGGGAACTATAAATAAACTCACACAAAGTCTTTATGCAACCAGTTTCCTCAAACCGTAAGGCCACAGGGAACTAACAATTCATTTTTGTTTACATTCTCTAAATGTGAATGCTGTACAATAAATTTCAACATTTTCACTAACTCTTGTTAGACATCCTATAACAATTTTATATACAGTATTTATAACTCTATTGCATCTATTATCTACGTCGGAATATGCTCTCCCTGTGAAATGCAGATTGCCCAGACACTTTCTTAATAATATTGGTTTAGTGTCCATTTAATATATTATTAGTCCAATTAGTTTATTTGATCAGGCATATTAAGTTGTAGTGCTATAGTGTGTAATTATAGATACACAAAATTCACAGCAAAAATAAGCAACGTACTAATGAAAACAATCATTAGCAGAAAGCCTGACAATAGATTTCTGGTAATGATTTTTTTCATGCTAATAGTTTACAATGGAGTGAAGCATTAGATATCAACTAGAAAGGGAAAGTTTAAGTATAAACTTTGAATTTGGCTTGAAAGACTGCATTTTGGAAGGGAATTTGTGTGTTTGTGCTGCAGATTTTAAAACTCATGCATTATGTCACATGCATTATGTCACATGCATTAAAGGTAGGTCAGTTGGTGTGTGTGTATTCATATCAGGTTGGGGGATAAAATACTAACTTTTTTGATGATTGGTCAAAATGAGTTTTTTTTTACTTTAGTTACCCTTTATGTGTGGCTGCCATAGTAATGGATAAGTAGATCAGTAGGTGTGTGTACCCGTGTTGGGTTGAGAGTTAAAAAAAAACTTTTTTGATGATTGGTCAAAATTAGTTTTTTTGACTTTAGTTAGCCTTTAAGTATGGCTGCAACAGTAATGGAGAGGTAGGTCAGTATCTGTGTATACCTGTATCACGTTGGGGGTTAAAAAAACAAAGTTTTTTGATTATTGATCAAAATTTGCTTTTTTGACTTTAGTTACCCTTTAAAGTATGGCTTCCACAGTAATGGATAAGTAGATCAGTAGGTGTGTGTACCTGGGTCTGGTTGAAGGGTATGTCTTTTTTGTGTTTACAACCATAAAACTATTTTTTATTGAGGATAAATCTAAATTAGTTTTTTTAACTTTAGTTACCCTTTAAGTATGGCTTCCACAGTAATGGATAAGTAGATCAGTAGGTGTGTGTACCTGGGTCTGGTTGAGGGGTATGTCTTTTTTGTGTTTACAACCATAAAACTATTTTTTATTGAGGATAAATCTAAATTAGTTTTTTAACTTTAGTTACCCTTTAAGTATGGCTGCCACTGTAATGGATAAGTAGATCAGTAGGTGTGTGTACCTGGGTCTGGTTGAGGGGTATGTCTTTTTTGTGTTTACAACCATAAAACTATTTTTTATTGAGGATAAATCTAAATTAGTTTTTTTGACTTTAGTTACCCTTTAAATATGGCTTCCATGGGAATGGAAAGGTAGGTCAGTAGGTGGGTGTACCTGGGTCTGTGTGGGGGTTGGGAGTATCACCATTTGTATTTATGACCATGAAATATCCACATTTGAGGATTGTTACCATTATAGTCTATGGGAAAAAATGTCCGGAAATTCGCCGATAACACCGTAACGCTTCCGCGGATTCCTTAGCTAGAAGATAGCACACTTCTCCTATATGCCCCACACGTCTGTGCCGAATTCCATGTCTCTAGCTCAAAAACTGTGGGAGGAGATACAGTCCAAAAAAGCGGAAGAATAAAACGGAAAAAGAAGAAGAAGAAGAAATAGACAGAACAGTAATTTGGCTTTTTCAAGTCAAATTAATTAGAAAAATAATCTAAGTTCCACATCCATAAAACACAACTGACAGCTGGAGCAAAGGAATCTATCCCTATATTTAGAACTGTGCCTGGTTGCTTACAAACATGTCTGAAAGTAATTCATTTGGTTTGAAAGAGCCAAGTTACAATTCTGCTTCTTCTTGTTCCCTTTCATTGTTTTGCTTTTTTGAACTGTACTGTCTCTCCTCACACAGTTTATAGAGACAGACACAAAATTAGGTACAGACGTGCAGGACCGATAGGAGTTTACCTAGATAGGAATGAATAAACTCTGATTGCATTCAGCTGTAACAGACCTAATTAGCTCTGATTTCTTTTGATTGCCTTAAGCTGTGGGTATTCCAGTCTCAACTAAATAGCGATATTGCACCTTTAACAAGGGCTGTAGTTATAAAGGCGCGGTATCACTAAATAACAATGCCACACCTTTCAGAATTGAATACTTCTACTTAACGCAATATTGTATGAGTGTAAGTGTACAATCGCCCATACAAACCATTGCGATATTCTACTTCCACATGGTATTCTGCCAACGTTCGTTGAATATACGACTGTGGGCGTAAATCATTCCTTTACAGTAACCTGCGGTATCAGAAGTTTCCGATACCATGGGTAAGAACTGCCGGCTGAAAAAGACAGTAGAACTTTACATTCAAATCTAGTATATGGGCAACATAACACTGGGTTGGAACAGTACCAATGTATTGCAAAGAGCAGATTCTGTCTGTGATCTGCTACAGATGTGGCTAAACACAGTCCTGGTAAATCCCCCTATACTGTGTTATAGCAAAGATTGTTTGGGTGGCCCCACAATTAAGGCTCGTAAAGATGCTCGATTTATGATCGAGGAATGACCCACGACGGCCGAGGCCTACACATGACCAACCGCTGCTTCGGCCGAGAATCGTACGTGTGTATGCGTTGGGGGTCGTTCATTGTGATCGGCGAAAAACCACCTGACTGAACACATACACACTAATTTGCCATGTTAATTCATGTATATTCATATTTGACAGTTTAAAGGAATATTTTACTCGAAACGTGAACTTTCCCTTTAATGTATTGATTGAAGCCCAGGAGATTAAGGAGCTATGCCTTACCTCCTATTCTTCAATCAATATCTCAGGAGCCAGGAATGTATGTAAGCTTATTTACGCGCGATCCACCACTGCAGAGCTAACAGGTCCCGACCGCTTCTAATCCACTATAGGGTGCCTGTGCAATAATGCGCGCAATAGAGGATTAGAACCAGGAGGCGGTTGTGAATTTTCAGCTCTGCAGCGGAGGATCGCGAAAGGTTAATCGAGAAAGGTAAATAAACTGATCTTCGTCCCTGGCTCATGAGATATGGATTGGAGACGGCATGTAAGGCATAGCTCCTTAACCTCCCAGGTTTCAATCAGTACATTAAAGGAAAAGTTCACTTTTCCAGGGAAAATAGTCAGTAAGGGCACGGCCACACTGAAGCGATCCGATAGCGCTTTTAAAAGTTCACACTACTGTGGCCTACAGAGTGAATGGGGACCCTCTAAACCAAGGAGCAACGTAGATACTGTAGGCTACACTTCCTGGTATCTCTGGTCCAGGTACAGTAATTCAAGTAAGTGAAGGTATAAGTGCAGCTTACAGATGGCACAGACTCCAAGCTGTGAAACGAGATGTCTTTATTAAACAAAACATGTGTGCGCTAGGGAGCGCTGCGTGTGTGATCCGTAAATCGGTGTGCATTTTTTTCCGCAATCACATGTCTTTAGTTGCAAATAAAGGGGGGGTCGTTCGCGCGCACAAGCGCGTTACAATGTGGCCTGAGCCTTAGGACTGGGCTCCACTGCTGCGATGAAAACAACGTTTTTCAATACAATCGTGATTGGAATGCTGCTGGCAACACATTGGTCTGGTCAAAATGGCAATGCGTTCTTGTGCATTGCACTGGGGCCTCAGAACTGGCCAATCCTGTGGTTGTAGGTGGCGGAAATAGATGATTTCTTGACACACTGTACAATAGTCTAATCCCATTGAACCAACAGGATTGGCCTATTATGAGGAATGTGAATACCGAGCTTTGAATTCCGGCCACTAACAGAGTCACAGTAACTCCTGTTAATCCTTCTCTATTCTAGTCTATGGCCAGCAATGTCCACCAGAGAAAGGTTAAAGGTTCATTAAGAATATTGTGCAATGTGAATCTGTGGGAATTGCACCTGGACACAAAGCACGAGCCTCATTCTGTCTGACCTGATAATATAAAGGCCAATAATAGTTCAGGACTGGCCAGGGGCAAGAGTCATTAATATACACCCCTCTGTCTACTTCATGTGAGTAATAGACCTTTCCTACCATAAGTGGCTCTTTATCTGGAAATTGACGTATCACCTCCCCCATAACTGACTGACAGGCTTATGTCAGGATATAACTGATGAGTCTTATGTAACCTCCAATTTTACAAGGTCAACTATTTTCTAGAATATGTTATACAGAACATGCTGTATACATTTGTAGCAGAGGCTGCCACATTGCTTTTCATGTATAAATAATACCATTAATGTTTCAAAATCCTGGGTTCAGAGAAAGGCAACTAAATAAATAAAGGGAATGGGGAAGCTTTAAGACTGATTGGATAAGTTACAATCACATTATTGAAAATGGCGTAAGGTTTGTTTGTATTTGCGTATGACTGATATTGTATAAATATATTGTAGAATTTAAATGGGTTTGTGAGTTTACATTACTATTGTAACAAAAGGTAAGTGTGCAGCATTTGTCTTAACATTTACTCGCGTATGCTGTGCATGTGTACGGTAAGTATTTAATGCCAGCTGAGCAGCTGTGCAGATGAGATTTACCAAGAGATGTGCAGCCTCTGGAAAAATTGGCTGCTGGAGATTTTCCCAGAGCAAGTGTTGCTCTGGTGAATCTCCATGTTGGTCCCATGGGTTTAAATGGGACATGTATACACATATGTTACTGTTCTTAAAAAGTGCGTGAAAACAGTGGCAAACTGTCAGGGAGGGGGGAGATAAGAGGGCCCGCAAAAAACAGCTGTTCGCGCTTATGAAATAAACATACGCACAATAGGCTCTTTAAAAGACTGAAACCAAACTGGAAGTTCGGTTCTGTTCTTTTAAACAGCCAATTCCGCGTATCTTTGCTTCATACGCGTGATCAGCTGTTTAAAAACAGCTGATCGCAGACCTCTGGGGAGGTTGTGTGTCAGGGGCCCGGCCTCCAATCTTACAGGGGGCCCTGGGAGGGGTGGCCATGCCCTTTATACTATATTGCATGTTATAACACCAGCGGTTCTGGACACATTAGCAACAGGGAATAACTTTGCATGTTTCTGCCCTCTGGTCAGGGAATTCTGGGAGTAGAAAATCATTCCTTATTTCTTGGATTAATTAGGCAATGCGTTATTATAACAATAGACTGTGAAGTACCTTTTGTTTCAGGAAGGCTTTACTGCAGTATGTGATTTGTGGTTATTGAATGCCCCGAGCCGACATCCTATGTATTTATTATAAGGAATTATAATCCCTGTATGTTGTTACATAAACTCCTCTCCGTTACGCAGTAAGAGGTAACATGAAATTCCTGCTAAGTTCCCTCCCTGAGAGTTACCAAGAGAGCTGATGAATTTTATTCATTGTCAGCTGAGAAGTTTGTGATTTTCTTGTTCACTGGGTCCCCACTGGGAGAAAGGAGATAACGGATGTATAGTAATCTTCACCAACAAGCAACATCCCCTGCTGTGTGCCAAGTAGTAAAGGAAAATGACTTAATGCCAGACACTACTGAGAAATTCTGGGTGGCTCAGGCTCTCCCAGCAGGGATAAGTCTGGTGGAGACATGAAATATCAGATCGTATCTCTACCTACTTTTCACCAGCGAGTTATTAAACCCCACGCAGACGTTTGGAATTTTGTATAGAAGTAATTCCTATGGCCATAGAATAAATAGATTCATTTTTTTGTCTTTTATTTGTTCCATCTTCTCCTGTTTATTCTTTGAAATGAGAGCAGTTCTAATGCTGCCTGGACATACACTGGTTCGACATGACGTTGATTTGATGTTTGGAAAACTCTCCCCTCCAGGCAGCCTGTCTTGGGTGGGTCATGGAAGTCTGGTTTGTTTTCCCTGGGTCTCGTGGGTGTGTGGGAGACCTACAAATAATCAGGTTGATACCCAGATGTCCCAGGAGAGGTAAGATGCCTTATTAATAATATTGGCAATCAAGGTTAAACTTTCATTCAATTCAGATGAAAGTTCAAATGGTTCAATGGAACACACGAACGGTCGGGGCAAAATGACAGTCTTAGGTGTATAACAATCTAGATCTGTATCTTAATTCCTACCCATAAAAAATATACCCTGTGTGTGTACAGACGTGTCCTATTAATATGTCCAATGCATTGCACCAGGGAGAATCAATGTATCTCTTCCCATCCATGCTCATTTCACACAGGATAAAGGGAGATTTCTACCCCAGGGAGTGACAAGGCCACACGTACTCTAGCCATCTACCGGTTACACTACCCATTCCTGCTTTATATTTCGCCTTAAATTGTATCTCCACTGTTGGCTTCATCAAGGCCACACAGATTTATTTCCTATATCCTGACACTTGATATGGAAGTATCACTCTGCCCTGCTCACATGGGAGGTGTTGCTCTTCAATCCATCATTGGCATAAAGGCAAAATCAATCACAAGAGCAGAGCTGCACTTTCTGCTTAATTAGTACTGGGAATTCCTAAGAACCCAGCTCCTCCACTAACAGTAGCTCCCAGATCCTCTATTCTAACACCTCCATATGTGACATTTCCATACATAGAGAAGTGATGGGATCTATAATCCAGGCAGCGTTACAATGTTTGTTTTTAATTCACTAGAGCAGTGGTGGCGAAGCTACTATGACATGCGTGCCATAGGTGGCAGTCGGAGCCCTCTCTGTGGGCACTCATGCATTCACCAGAGTTAGTTACCAGAAAGCCAGAGAGAAAGTGTAGTGTCTGTCTGTAGCAGAGAGAGGTCACGTGCTATAACATTCAGTCCCTGATTTGGATCTCAAAATCATGTCTAATAATCTAGGGGTTAATGGTCGCTGTTTTAGATCTCAGACTCCTGTGTGGTAATGTACAGTAGGGTTAATAGGTAATCTATAATCAATTCTATCAACTGAATTGGTCTGTGTCTATGTGAGCTGTTTTTTCTAAAGTAAAAACTCGGTATTCAGGTTAAATGACCATGTTGGCACTATACAATAAAAAGGGGGGGTTTAGGGTGCAGTTTGGGCACTCGGCCTCTAAAAGGTACATATCACTGCACTAGAGAGCAGACAGGCCAAGTATGGGACACTACTGGCTGAGTTCTCCTCCTGCCTTATTGGCTATCACTGTCGCCCCTTTCGACCAAATGACCAATCACTGGGGGACAATGCTGTCTGGGGTTCATTCCCTTAAGTAGATACTGTAGATAATCTATATGGTTAATTTTCATGCAACTTGTTACCAATGATTCTCCTTTGCGCATTTATTGTTGAATAAACATTTCTTCTTATCCCCCCTGTCTACGTCTGTGTAATAAAGAGACAATGCATGGGAACTGATGTTAACTAACCCCGTATAAATTCACGCTGATGGCAATACTGTTAGATTGTTTTATTTTAATTGCATTGTCTTCTCTTTTTAACATCCACATTTACATTTTATGCCCCTAAATGACTTCTTTTACCTTTCATGTAGTAAAAAGTCTGATTGATAGAAACAGGGTTTGCTTGGCCTTTTCTTTTAATTAAAAAAAAAAGAGTTTATTTCTTTTGTTAAATGTAACTGATCACATAAGAACTACTTTGTTTATACATTTACTTATTACCCGCAAACAAATGCTGAACCTTCCCTCTATTATCTCAAGCCTGTGTCTCAGCCAATAGGAATAGTTTATTGGAAAAGGACCAGTGAACCCTAAACACAACCCCTAATTTATAATGATTTGCAAGCATTCTTACCTTCCTTTCTGCTTTTAGTTATCATTAGAAATCTTGCATGAGCTTGCAGCTCTCAATCTTACGGATAACATAGCTAAGTGCTGATTATAACGATATAAATGACAGGATATATTGTGTATTATAGCTGATAGATCTGCAGTAAAGCTGTACACACATGCACGACTCCCTAAACTGTAAGTACAAGGAGACGACTGTGGCCGGGGGAAATATTTGTGCAGGCCATTTATCGAGTGTGTGCCTGGGGGGGGGGGGGGATAAGCAACAGGACTGCATTGCACTAATGCCCCATGTTTTCAATTTCATCAAATCCTCTGACCCCCCCCCAATGGAATGTAACTTAGGGCTAGGCCACACTAATGCGTTTTCCATGTGTTTGCGCATGTGATTTTGGTTAGAATGGAAATCGCGGGAAAGCAAAAGTTCACGTGATTTCCAGTGCACGTGCGATTGTGCATCCGTTTAGCAATCAACCTTTTTATGCCTTTCCATAATGTTAAATAGCAAAATCGCATGCGCAAACGCAGAACGCGCAACTAGGCACCAGTGGTCTACCCTTCTGTACCTTGCATTGCTGACTGACCTCGTTACTTACCCTTGGCTCCGACCTTTTCTGATTCTGGTTCACGATTCTGTCTTACGCTATTGCCCAGCACTAGGCTGGCTGTGCCCTCTCTGCCTGTTGCGCTTCCGCTTTTCTTGTGTATTCTCGGCCTCAGCTCAGATACCCCGCACTCTAAGTCCAGGGGGCAACCGATCCCAGTGAAGCGAGTGGTGTTAGATCAGGATATCTGGGCTGAAGGAATAAACAGGGATCCGGAGCGTCACTACTGACAAGGCTTTTCCCCTTTTATTGCATTAGGTCCTATGTTTCCTTAAAGCTGTTATGGAGACTGACGCATGTAAAATGGATGGACGGAGACCTGTCTTGGCAAGAGACACATTTTTCTTTCACATAGACTGAAGAATAATACAAAGACTGTAGCATCTTTTTTATATATTTTAGACATGGCGCTGTATATTACTGGATAACTGATCTAGAACCTAGACCCTATTTATATAGCACCACATCACTGTACAGCATGGCATGATGCATTAAAGGTGTGGCCATCTCGTGGCTCTTCTGAGCCTGAAATTGCTTCTCATTACCTTTTATGTGCATCTCCAAGTAGCCCAGAGCTGGAGATTATCCGGCGAACATGCAGACAGACACATGTTTTGTAGGTGATAACTTTTTGCTTTGGGCTACTCTGAAACAACTCCCTGATAGCCAGAGGGAAGGGATTTTCAGGCATTTATTCATTATCTGCACAAAAACAGATAACAGGGAGAAGATCTTGGGAATACAAGCCATAGCACATGTATAAGCACACAAGGGTCAGGAGTAGATGAGCCTAGAATGGGAAAGTTAAGGCAGATGGACACATAGCAATATTCCTGTACAGTTTACATGACAATCTCAGAGATGAGGAACCATTGTCCAGCAAGACTTTCATATGGAAATAATTAATTTGGACTGTCAGAATTGGACTGAAAATGATTGTACTTTCCTGACCCAACCGAAACCCAATTAAACACCAATCGCATGCGCTCTCTCTGAAATAGCAGCCTTTCTGTTGTTGGATCAGCTTGAGGAAAGATTGTTCAATAGTTATCTCAAGGTAAATGATGGATTGCGTGGGTTTGATAGATGTCAGGACTACTTTCTTAAAACAAGTTTGTGTGTAGGCATCATGATGAATAATAGAAAGAAATAGGCTGGCGGAATAAAGTGTTTATTTTATTGAGCTCCATCCTGATAATAATAATAGGTGACTCACCCAAATATCTTTTTAAAGGTGGGAAATGTGAATGTTTGAGTACAAGGAAGAAGGTATTATGGGAGGGATGGATTATGTTATGGGATGAGCACCAAATGTTAGCAATGACTGCAACACAGTGTCCAGTAGAGAGGTTTTTTTAATTGGTCTAGCACATGGAAATCAATGGATGGGTCTATTGCAAACCCAGAAGGAGTGGCAAAAACAAGTTAGAAGCCATAGTTTAATGGAACAGTCATTATCAGTATGCAGAAGGTTTGTCAATAGGGAGATCCACCAGGCAATAGGTCAAGGAACAAACACATGGATGGTGAATCCAAGTGATACCTTTTCATCACCAGAGCACCTTTCAAGGGGTAAAAGGCCACTGTGCCTAGTGGTTGATTTGAGACTAACTGTTACAGAATTTTAACATATTTTCCCCCCAAGAAAAAATGGGTAAGGCTTGTGGCCTGTGGTGATGAACGGGGTTAAGGAACCAGGCTTAGATGTGAGCTCCTCGGATGTAAATCTATCCCTGGTCATGTGTGACATGGTACAAGACGCATGGTAGCATGAAATAGGCAGAGCACAAGGACAGGCATATTAAATGTAAGGAAATAGGAACAAGTGGCTGTTAGTGATGGACTTTGAGTTCGTATGAACGTATGAATTTATCGAATTATCAATTATTATTATATTGTTGGCCATAACCCTCAAATGTAGCATGCAGAAACCTGTCAATTGCCCGATCGTGGAGGAAGGAAGTGTTTTAACAAGTTTCACTGATGTACATGTTCCCCAGGCCATTTCCCAGGTGCCACAGCCATTTACAGTAAGTTACCATTGTTATTTTATCTGAACTTTTTGAACTATTACTCCCCCTTGACTTGAATGGGTTCGTTTTTGAACTAACAAACTTTCAAACTTTTACTGAAGTTGGGAAGTTCAAAAACGAACCGAACTTCAAGAAGTTCAGCCATCTCTAGTGGCTGTTTGTTGGGTCAGACCTACCCAAAAAGGAATAGTAATCTTTTGGGGGAAAAACACCTAGTTCCCAATAACATGTTACTTACCTGGGCCCTGATGGTTGTTGCTAAAGGGTATAGGTAGACCCAAACCCGACTTATCTGGTGCAGATTTCATGGATCTGCTAGAACTCTGACTTAACTAATCTCTTACTTTTTCGGATGTTTCCAAACCGCGGAACTGTTTTCGATAACAATCGAGAATTTTCTAATTTAAAGGGTATCTCCAACTATAAAATAAAGTTTAGCTGTAGTGTAGGGGACCCTAGCCCACCCCCAAACACTAAAACAATCCTCAGAAAGGTACTTACAGAGCTTCATTCTCATTGATACGTGTACATGTACAGTAAGTTACCATTGCTATTTATACCTCCATTTTAGGAACTTTGGGATTTTTTAACTCCCATTGACATTTTTTTTGAAAATCTACGAATCTGCAAGATTTCAGTGAGTTCGACCATCTCTACTAAAGGGGCCCAAAGAGAACCCAGAGTTTTAGCTAGTACACGGGCCTAAAATTCTATGGCAGCTGTGACAAATAGATATGTTTTTGAAATATATAAACGAAGGCTAGGTTACACTTGTGCGTTTTGGGCATTATTGCGCATGCGTTTTCATTATAATGGAAAACGTCGGATGTATTAAAAACGATCTGATTCTTTCACAATTTCCAATGCCCTGCATCTCATGCGTCCATTTGCGATCTGGTAATGCACGCGATCACCATTTTTTGCAATCGCATGCGTTAATATAGCACTACATTACCAAACCGCATGCGCAAATGCATGACAACCTTCATGCGTGTGCAATTCCAATCTGTTGCAGTGTGGCCTTGCCCTGAAGCAGAACTGACCTTGGGCACCTTCGCACTGGAGGTAAAATGCCATATGGTGACAGCAGATTACGAAAGGTTCCATTTTAATCTATTGTGTATAAAGTCCTCCTTCCATCTCTGGGGATAAGAACATCTGGAGCCCCTAAAGACGATGAGCAGGGCAGTCAGAAGTTTTAAAATTAAAACGACACATTGTGGATCCACAGTGTCTGTTCAGTAGGATATCAATTGGGTCAAAATAATCCCTCCACGGTGATCTTGGCAGTGATCTAGTGATCTAGACGATAGGAACAACCAGGAAATAAATGACTAGCCATGAGATCTGGGACGACAGCAATTAGATACAGTCAATAATCATATGTGATGGGATCAGGCAGCAATATCATTTAGTCTATAATTAGACATGAGGTCTGGGCGGAAAGTATTCAGCTTTAGACTAGACAATATGCAAACAGGAGATCTTGGAAGGCGGCAATCAAACGTAGCCAATAATCAGACATAAGTTCTCGGCAGAAAAAAATCCATGTGTAGCCAGTAATTAGATGGAAGGTATTTAATTGCTCTTCAAGGACGGGAAACAAAAGCAGAGTAGTAGGAAGATCAATCTTTAAATGTACCAGGTGTGAATGTTGTCATGTCTCTAGTGTGCACCGCTTTAAGCCAAATACCTGGAGTCATGAGATCTGTGTTATGCCTGTGACAGCTGCTGTTTCTACCCCCCTCCCCCTTTTGGCAAACTTTCCCCAAGGTTCTATGCTTCTGTCTGTTGGGTATGATGTGATCTGCAGTAGTGACCTTTTCTACCCTATAAGGCTGGCTACATATGGGCAGATTTTTTGACCTGCCGTCCTTTCGACATTAGTGAGCAATCGGCCGGGACAAATCACGGTCGGTCTATTGGAGACCACATAATAGTGGTGATTTTCAGATAAATCCTAAGTTCTAGGCTCAATACGGAACACTATTATTGGCCGATTGCGGATGATTATAGGCGATTGCGTGGGGATATGATTACAGTGTATAACTAGAAAGGGAAAGTTTAAACTTTGAATTTGGCTTGAAAGACTGCATTTTGGAAGGGAATTTGTGTGTTTGTGCTGCAGATTTTAAAACTCAATAATGTCAATGAAGAGGACATTGTTGTTTTTTACTTACCCTTTAAATATGTCACATGCATTAAAGGTAGGTCAGTTGGTGTGTGTGTATTCATACCAGGTTGGGGGATAAAATACCAACTTTTTTGATGATTGGTCAAAATGAGTTTTTTTTACTTTAGTTACCCTTTACGTATGGCTGCCATAGTAATGGATAAGTAGATCAGTAGGTGTGTGTACCCGTGTCGGGTCGAGAGTTAAAAAAAAAAACTTTTTTGATTATTGATCAAAATTTGCTTTTTTGACTTTAGTTACCCTTTAAAGTATGGCTTCCACAGTAATGGATAAGTAGATCAGTAGGTGTGTGTACCTGGGTCTGGTTGAGGGGTATGTCTTTTTTGTGCTTACAACCATAAAACTATTTTTTATTGAAGATAAATCTAAATTCGTTTTTTTTTACTTTAGTTACCCTTTAAGTATGGCTGCCACTGTAATGGATAAGTAGATCAGTAGGTGTGTGTACCTGGGTCTGGTTGAGGGGGTATGTCTTTTTTGTGTTTAAAATCATAAAACTATCTTTTATTGAGGATAAATCTAAATTTGTTTTTTTGTCTTTAGTTACCCTTCAAATATGGCTGCCACCATAATGGATAAGTAGATCAGTAGGTGTGTTACCTGGGTCTGGTTGAGGGGGTATGTCTTTTTTGTGTTTACAACCATAAAACTATCTTTTATTGAGGATAAATCTAAATTAGTTTTTTTGACTTTAGTTACCCTTTAAATATGACTTCCATGGGAATGGAAAGGTAGGTCAGTAGGTGGGTGTACCTGGGCCTGTGTGGGGGGTTGGGGGTATCACCATTTGTATTTATGACCATGAAAAAAACTGTTTTGAAATATCCACATTTGAGGATTGTTACCATTATATTCTATGGGAAAAAATGTCCAGAAATTCGCCATAACGCTTCCGCGGATTCCTTAGCTAGAAGATAGCACACTTCTCCTATATGCCCCGCATGTCTGTACCTAATTTTATGTCTCCAGCTCAAAAACTGTGGGAGGAGATACAGTCCAAAAAAGTGGAAGAATAAAACGGAAGAAGAAGAAGAAATAGAAAGAACAGTAATTTGGCTTTTTCAAGCCAAATTAAATACATTAACGGCCCATACAATAAAATATCTGGGGCATTGTTCACCAATAGAACATGTCAGAGGACACGAGGACATCCCTTAAGACTTGAAGAAAAAAGTTTTACGCTTCAAGTTCAGAAAGGGTTTTTCACTGTGAGAACGGTAAAGCTATGGAACTGTCTTCCAGTGGACGTTGTTATGGCAGGTTCATTGAATAGTTTAAAAATAAAGCTGGATGAGTTTCTGCAAACAAGGAATGTTGCAAGTTACTGGTATTGATACATAAAGTAGAGTTGATCCAGGGATAAAGATGAACTCTATAATACTGATCGCAAAATAATTTGTCCAGTCTGAACGAAAATAACCCGATATTGTCAGCACAATTTTGTCGGCAGACCCCACACACAAATGTATTATTGGCTGATGCCGATAGGCCATTAATACTGCAACATGTATGGCCACCATCATTTGTTAAATATGTACAATAATTAAAGGACGCAAGGTAACTTCTTAAGAGCTCGTGTAAATATTTAATGGTAGTTGGTTGTCTTTGAACCTGAATGCTCCTTTGAACAGTTTGTCCCTTTAATGACCAGAAGAAGGGACCCCCCCCCTCACCCCCCCAACCCCTACCACCACACTAACAATCAAGCTAAATACCCAATCGTGATTGTCACTGCAGTTTCCAAATTAAAATGACCACATTGGTACAGAAACAATAGGAAAGAATGACCACCTTTGAATACAGTTGTGTGAGTGGCGCAGCGAGCAGGGACTGTACAAGTGAATGTGCATTGATTGGGATTGTGTGCGGAGCCTCATTCGTACACTGTAAAGAGGCCAGATGAATACTTCCTACCTGCGGAGAACTTTATGACTCATTGCTTCCTGCCCAGCTGACTGCCTGAATACCTGACGCTTCTCATTTATTTCCTCAGACTTGGTCTGATTGCAAATGCTATAAAAATGTTTCCCCCCCATGTTTAGAACAGTTCTGTGGATAAAAGGCCTGGTTACTTCCCTTCCATTTCTATTTTCTATCTTTCTATTATACCTCTGTAGAATAAACGCTAGAAGAGCCCGTCCCTTGAATGATATAAACCAGTGTAATTACTTTGCTAAATCAATATACTGAAACTTTTACTTATTGACGTTCCTTCTGTATTCTCCTCCCTTCCCAGTGCCATCCATGCTTTCTTCCATTATATCAAATAAATAAAATCCCTTTCGTTATATCTTTGACAATTCAGCTTATATGAAGGTTTCAGCTGTATATCCTTGCATTTTTGTATAATAATGGGCAGAAGAAGCTAAGCTTCGTTATTGATGGACCCAAACCCAAACCCAAACCCGAACTAGTTCGGTTTTCTGAACTCGCTGACTTATTTTCAATAGTTATCGAAGTATGTGATAATTCTCGGATCGATAACCTTTGAATGTATCCTTCAAATTTTGTAACCCTTGAATTTATCCCTCAATTTTGGTAACCCTCAAATGTATCCTTCAATTTTGGTAACTCTCAAATGTATCCTTCAATTTTGGTAACCCACGAATGTATCCTTCAATTCCGGTAACCCTCGAATGTATCCTTCAATTCCGGTAACCCTTGAATGTATCCTTCAATTTTGGTAGCCCTCGAATGTATCCTTCAATTTTGGTAACCCTCGAATGTATCCTTCAATTTTGGTAACCCTCAAATGTATCCTTCAATTCCGGTAACCCTTGAATGTATCCTTCAATTCCGCAGGATCCTACCCCATTGCTTGGATATCAGATTTTTTCAGTTCTTAATTTTGCCCCAACCAATCAGATCTTATTTAACATTTGAAATTTAACATCTGATTGGTTGGGGCAAAATTTTTACCACCATTTTTAACAATAAGAACTTTTATTGAATCTCCCCGTATGTGTTTAATAATTTTTGCTGGTGACTGTCAGGGCAAAAAGATGCATTTTATGAATAATGCCTTTTGCAGCCTTCTGTTATTAAAAGCACAATAAAGCAAGCTCTCATCACATTGCATGTTCTCAGAAATCACATGACCATGCACAGAATATACAAACCCCAGCTGGTTTTGGTGACAAGCCTTTGCCACCTGTGTTGGGCCGTGTGTCACCCACACTCTCTATCATTCTCGCTATTGCTTCCCCCAGATCACTTGGAGGAGCAATCCCACAGATAAACCCATTTTTATCCTGTCATCAGCAACAAGGTCATAAAGAGAAGACAAGTTAGAGAACACATTTTAGAAGAATAGCATGACAAACAAAATGGCTGATGTGATCTCTACATTACTTTATGTTTATTTTGGGATGACATTTCATAGTTATGCCTTTACTTTACCTTCCATATAAATCATGCACATTACCATTGCATCAGTCAGGGACTTCTAGTAGACATGTGGGTGAGTGCTGGATTCTCTTAATAGAACTCTATTAATGTTTAATGTACCAACTTTAGACTACTGCACATTAATTTAACAGATAACATCAATTTATTGACCTGTTGTATTGTTGTCTCACACCTCTAATTAGCTTGTGTGTGGATGCCACTCTCAATCATTTTCCTATACTGTATATAGTTTTACAACATAAAAAATGAACATCGTTGTGTAATATAACTAAAAGTGATATAATATTTAAGTGGAAAATATGGTACATCCTCTAGTGCCTATAATGGAGGATGGAATAGGGTGTTAGCTTTACAACTAGTCATGTGTTAGATGTTACTTTACATATTTCAGTTACTAGTTGGGCTAAAAGAAGGTATATCATGGTGGTATATTTTGGTGATTTATCTGGTTGAGGACATTTAGTCTATTTTTCATTAAATATTACATACTTGTTAATAATGATGTGATATATATATAGACCATGACCTGGATGAATGAGAACCTTCCAAGCATAATGATGTGTTGCACATTCAAAATTGGTTATAACAATATACAATAAATAAATTGCATATCAAGAGATTCTGAGGTTCTGAGAGTACTTATTCTGAGAGTACTTATTCTGAGAGTACTTGTTCTGAGAGTACTTGTTCTGAAAGTACCTATTCAGATTATTTTTCACAAAGGGTGTGTTATAGGTTACAATTCTAACACGCTATATAGAGTTGGTTTAGGGAACGTTGAGCAGTTAATAGTTATATCTGATATTCAAATTATGATGGTAAGTTTATAGCATAAGGGCTATTTGTCCACAATAACCATGCTGTGCCTAGCTGTGCCTTGTAAATGAAAACTACACTCATATATCCTGATTGCATTTATTGTTTGGATTACTGTTTCTATGTTTAGGGAGTGTCTTCTCCCCTGGGCTCCTAAATGAACTTTGGCTGCCATCATAAGTAAATGGAGGGATTTGATAATAGAATATTTCTGATAATGAATTAAACACTTTCAGGGAGATGCAATATCCCGCGCTAATGAGAAAATAAGTGCTAAAATCATGCTAACCCATGTACTAACGCAGGCCTGGGCAAAGTAAGGCTTTTTGCAACTTAATAAATTGCAACTTAATAATAACAACTTAATAAAAAAACATTCAATGAACCAGGGATATTAATTTACCTTTCTTTAAAATCCAGTCTTACAATCTCTGTTTTGAGAACTGACCTGTCGGTCCGGCCCTTAGCCACAATCCCAAGTTTCTTGTGTGGCTCCCGGGGAAATAGAATTGCCCACCCCTGTACTAACTTGTTAGCGAAGATTTCGCACTGCCTGCACCATTTCGCAATTTTTTTTTCTTTGCGCATCGCCAAGCGATGCAATAAATTTTGTGCCGATTTTTGCGCTAGTTTTTTGCACGACAATTAACGCCTCTTCAACGGTGTCTTATAAATACAAGCAAAAGGTTGCAACTTACCGCTAGCGTTTCGCAATGTATTAATGGTCTCAAAGTGATTAATACATTGTGGAAACAAGTGCACGTCGGTTGCGATAGCGAAATATATTGCATCTTCCCCTTTGTTCCAAAATTCTTGGGCTAATGGACAGGTCCACCAGTTGTGGTAGAAAGTGCCTGGGGTTTTGCAGCCTCTAAAACATAGAGGACCGACTGTAGGATACATTTTTGCTAATAGTACAGGTACTCTGTTGGTTCCGTAGACTACCTTTAATGCTGTTTCTTTAAAGCAATATTTAAACTCCCTTTACTGATTTAGATAGGTGTCTGTCCAGTAAGAAATATCTAGTTGTGCTTGTAAGTCCGATTCCCATGCTATCTGGAATATATCTTTGGTGTCTAGGTTTACCATGGATAACCACTTAAATATACATGCTAGGTGACCTCTGGTGTTTGTATGGGTTAGACAT
The DNA here is from genome assembly GCA_019447015.1 of Hymenochirus boettgeri. Lineage (NCBI taxonomy): Eukaryota > Metazoa > Chordata > Amphibia > Anura > Pipidae > Hymenochirus > Hymenochirus boettgeri. The sequence goes on along the minus strand of CM033470.1, from coordinate 269,628,776 downwards.
AGGTCCTCAAAATCTGAAATGCATTCTCTATCCTCTATCTTTTTAAGTTTGACATTTAGGTAATGTAAGATTTGCATATATTGAAAATATCCATGTGGTGATAATGGGTAGTTATTTTTAAGAAATGTGAGGTCTGTATAGGATTTGACTGGAAGGAAATTCGCAAGTCAAAAATATTCTGTTCTTCGCCACCAATTATAGGCTTTATCCAAGTGACCAGGTAACATGATTGAATTATTAGTACTTAGGTTACAATCTTACTTTATTCTGTCCCATATTTTTAGGGTGACTAATGTACAGGTACTGGTAGTTGGTGGTATATTTTGTTTCTTGGAAGGGATCCATGCTATTGTATCTTTGTGGTAAGGTAGCATTAGGTCTGATTCTAAGGATACTCATCTGGGGATATCATTCTGATGGTGCCATGTAATGAGATGGGTTGATTGTGAATCTATATCCTATTTATATAGGGACAGGACACTTAGACCACCCTGTGATATTGTGCGGAGCATTAGTGGTTTGGCTATTCTTGGTTGTTTTTCTCACCACATGAATTTTGTTATTTTGGATTGTAGTGGATCTAGGTTAGATTTGTCAAGCCATATAGAGATACATATAAAAAGGTAGAGGATTCTGGGAAGTAGATTCATCTTGACAGAGTTAGTTCAGCCTAGCCATGAAATGGGTAGTTTGTGCCATTTTTCTAGGTCAGATTTTAGTGGGTTTTTTTATAGGGGTAGAAAGTTTGTTTCATAGATTTTATCTATGGATGGGGAGATATGGACTCCTAAATATTGGAATCCCCTGTCTTCCCATTGTAATTCGAAATTGAGTGAAAGTAGCTTTTTCTGTTGTTCATCCAGAATTTGGGTTGAGGAGCTCCTCTAATGTGCGTCCATCATGGATGCTGATCACGAGTGCCCCATTGAGGACTTTTAAGGACAATAACAGTTACACTGACATGTTAAATGGTGGGCAAAATCAGTGTAATGTGGGGGTGAGTGGTGTCAGCTCTGGTAAGAGGCTATGGGTAGTGTTGGTAATAAATCTCTCTAAACTGGATTATATAACTGCTGTTACTATTAGAGAACTTAACAATAAAATTGGTTGTGGTGATTTGGACCTTAATAACTACAATGTATAGAAACTTTCCCTTACCTGAACTAGGATCTAACTGTGAATACTTCCCTCTTCCCCTTTCCCTTGCTTCTCAGTGCCTGGTGACATTGTCCTACATGAGTCAGCTTAGCTTTAAGATGGGCTTTTAATATGCACTGCTTAGGTCTCATACTTACATCGATTGAGCAACCAATGAGTGAGCCTCTGTCGAAAGCTTTCTTCATTATTTTAAAAAGTTCCTTTGGGGCTTCTTTTATTTCATAAAATTCAGTTACTCCTCCAGTGAAATCCTCCATAGCCTCTGTGGTGTTCCCTCCCTTGAGAGCCTCATAGGAGCCATGTAATCTGAAATGTTACAAACATGTTGCTTATTCTTTACCGAGGTAAACAGCTATGTTTCTTCAACTAATCAGAACAAAGTCAAAAGCTTTGGGAACGAAACCCAGCAGGTTTAGACATTTAATAATATAATATAATAATATACTATAGAACTAAACAAATCATTGAATATGATAAATGATATAATGTGCTTGATGTCAAGAACCAATATAATATACAATATTAATGCCTTAACAGCTTTTGTGATTAGGTTCACCTCACCTTCTGTACCATTAGTACAGAGTATTAATAAGATGATATATCGGAATAGACCATTTTACATATAGGGGGATATTTACTGCAGTTAGTAGGTGTAAAAAAGTACTAACCATAAATACCATGATTCAGATATTACCAATCAGTAATCATTGGTTAAATAATGCCTGATATTCTAACAAGGGGTTAAATAACTAAGGACCACCCCTCCAAACGTGAACCATCCTAACAAATATGGATGTAGAGAATATTCATTGAATCACAGAAAGTACAATCTGTAGGATTTTAAAGGAATTTAATCCCTATAGGATTATTATATATATATTATTATTATATTATTGGCCCTTTTAAATGTCACTAAAACAGAAAAAAAAAATCCCATTATTGATAGGTTACAATAAATTTAGTATTTAATCTATAAACAGATTCTTGTACATGGATCAGAAAATTGGGGGAAAAAATCCAACTTTCCAGCGATAAAGTAAAGGATATGTGAATTAACGTTAAATGATTTTAATGCATTTCAGCTGAAGGCTAAAAACAAATTTCTTGCTTATTAGGGACCAGATCTTTGTTGTCATATTTTTTTTTTAACTCGTTTTATTGAAGATTATTCAACAGTAAGCATTATTACATATCTGCAATAAAATACATCTTTTATAAACAAATTGACAATGTGTGCCTTGAGTCTTATTAATCAATATACATTATCAGGGTTATTCAATAAATCGTTTAAAATGGTGCTAATTTTGCCCCAACCAATCAGATGTTAGCTTACAAATGTTAAATAAGATCTGATTGGTTGGGGCAACATTAGCACCATTTTAAACTATAAGAACTTTTATTGAATCTCCCTGTTAATTCTTAAAATTTGTAACAGCAAAACAAAGTGTGGTTAGCTGAGTACGGTGGGTCTCGGTGACTACAGTATAAGATATATCGTTATTTGAATAAATGGATATACTCAGTGGGGATGAGGGATTTAGATATTTGGCGAATTCCTGATGAAATCCAATCAAGGCTCCCATATTTTGGTAAATTTATCTGTACAACCTCTATGTGTATAAATGAGTTTTATGAATGGGGTGGCTTGCATAATCATGTCTTTCCTGTTGCGTAATTTAGGTGTTTTTTCAGACATCCATTCTAATTTAATTGTGCTTAGTGCGTAGAACATTAGTTCTTTTAACAATAGCAAATGTAGTTGTGACCAGGTGTCTGAATTAGATATTCCAAATGAACACAATTTGGGTTCTAGTGGGACTGGCATGGACAGTATCCTGGATATCTAGGGCTTTCCTCACTTCTTTCCATATTTTGCGCATTTGGATGTGTAGAGGGTGCCTCCACCCAATATGGAGTAAGTGGGGGATTCTAGGAACGCTAAAGGTGCACTAGGTAAGTATGTATGTAATACATTTTCTGCCTCATACATTGAAGGGGTTGGAGTATCTTGTAGGTCTGGGTGTGGCATAAGGGTCCGGCTTTGAAAGTATTTTAACTGCCCAGTGAGGTAATAAAGATAGAATTCTGGAAGTGTTAGGCCCGCCATTGCCTTAGGGCACTGCAGGATATAAGTTCTAACTCTTATTCTGCCAGGGGACCAGAGAAGTGTAGTTAGAGTAGTTTGTAATGTCTTAAAGAAAGTGGGATGGATAGTCACCATGCTGTGTTGCAAGGCATATAATATTTTAGGTAGTAGTATAATTTTTATCAAGTTCCTTTTACCAATCAAGTTAATAGGGAATTGTTTCCATATTCCCGTTTTGGCCCTGACCATTTCTAATATATTTAGAATATTGTATTGCAAGAATAAAGTAGGGGATTTTGTTACTCGGATACCCAGATATTTGAAGTCCGATTTTACAGGAACTAGGTTTTGTTGTCATCTTTATAAATATTAAAGTTTTATAAAATGAAAATGATGTGTTCTATCCATAAACCTAGAGCAAAACATTTTAATGGGAAATACTTGACTCTTATTTCTGAACACAGGAAACCCATCTTACTTTGCATAGGCCTTTTCCAGCAGAGCACTCCAGAACTCATTTCGCTGGGAAGACTTGGTGAACACCAGCTCATTGTTATACGTTGGCAAATAGTCATCGATGACCACATCTACCCAGTCTCCATAACGCCAAAACTACAAAAAGAAGGAACATTTTAACAATCTATTCAACAGGAGCTGCTAATTAAATTGTAACTGAATAGGAAGTGTTTTTGGTTTCAATCATGGGTTGAGGGAGGGGACAGTAACTTCTTGATTTCCCAATTAAATAGCGTTCTTTCCAATGATGAAACCACTGGCTAAACCAATAATCAGTCATCATGTAATATTGTTATATAGATAGGCCTCAAACTGCAGGCTGTTAGGTAAAAACACCAGCTTCATTCATTTTACCTGCCATTTTAACATATGTTGAAATACATACAGTTGGTTTGATAAAAATAGAAAATGTATCCAGCCATCCAATCTTCTCACTGAAAAAGTCTAAAGCATAGTTTACATGTTTTAAACCAATATAATAGCTCTGATATGTGTTACATGTTTTTTTGCAGTGTAGAACATGCTTCCAGTCCCAAGGTGTTTTAGAGTGGTAAATGTGTCTGTGGGAGGAACTGCTAGATTATTGAAGTAGTATTAGACTGAGAAGGCCTAAAGCTGGGTACACACAGTAACGATAAACCACAGATACCGTTGGATCTGACAGTTATTGTTACTGTGTGTAGCACATTTTCCAAACGATCGGGAGGCGAACTAGCGTAACCGTCAGCCTCACGGTCTTTCACGGACCGAAAATTTCCCTTGGCCGAGGTTGTCTCTCTGTACTAAAGTATAGGGGGGTGTTGTGGTCGTGGGAAACATGCAGTCCTGAACATTCTCTCTATGCTGTATATAGGGAGAATGCTAAGGACTGTGTGTACTCTAATCTCTGAGAAATGACAGACAGGGTCTTGCAGATCCTGTCTGTTAGGTTTTTTTATATAATCGCTATAACCATTTAGTCTAATAGCAGCCATCTTGTTTTAACCCCCATTTTGTCTTATATTATTTTTAAGTATGTTCATGTATTTGCAGATGTTTTGTTTTCAAATGTTCTTTCTCATATCATGGTATTGATAACAACTTGAGGTTCCCAATGAACTCAAGGTCTTTTGCCTCCCACATTGTGTGTCAACCTGACTCTATCCTTGCATTCCTACTTCATCTGTAGAGTCTGGTAGTGCCCCCTTTTCTGGTCTTTTCTTTGTTATAATTCCACGTTTCAATAAAGATTACTGAGTTAGAGTTCTGCTACATATCGTGTGTGGTGTAATTATTTCTACCGGCACTGTAAGGGTCTCTTACTGGGTCTAAGACAGGCATCAGGGTCCGGTGTGGCTAGTGCAGGATATTTATTCTAACACTGTCTGTCATCTTTCAAAGATCTGTGATGTGTTTACACAGCTTAAGTTAGGACTGTGTGTTCTGCAGTCAGCCCTGTTAAAAACAGTGCAGCCTGTGACAAAGATATTGTGAAGAAACGTGCATGAAGTGTAAACATGAATATTCAAATGGGAAAGAATAAAAAAAAAAAAAGTTAAGCAATGAAAACAAATCCATTTTCTGTGGCTGTGTGCTAATTCACTGAGGCTGTAGAAAATTGCTGGGGACACCTGTTGCATACCACCAGTTCCAGCCAAGAATATTGCTGACAGATACATTTGCTCCATGTGCTGTCCTCCCATTGAATAAGCAGCCATGACAGTTTTTCCTTCTATATCAAATCTGGGACAATTTCTTTTTTTCCAAGTAGAAAAATTAAAATGAAATCAGAGCAGCACATATCTGTCATTTTAACTGGATACAGAGTACGGTAACACCCTGAATATAGAGAAAACCTTTCATACAAAATATCAATTGAATATTAAAACCAGTAGAGATGGACTAGAACTCGAACCAGAGTTTGAGCCGAACTTATCGAGTTCGAACGGACTCGGACTTCTCGAACTATCCAGGACCCAGATTTTTGGACTTTTGATAATTAAATAGCATTGGGCAACCTCTCAAATCCTAGGATAGCGATCACAGGTTCCGGGCGTCCGCTCTAAAGCCAAGGCAAAGCAATTCAAAAACAAAAGAAGGAATCTGGACGCTGGAAAATATTTTCAAAACACTCTCAGCGTTTATTGATGCACAACATCTTTCGAGCTACTGCTCTTTCTCAAGTGCTCACTTCTCATGCATCAATAAATACTGAGAGTGTTTTGCAAATATTTTCCAGCCTCCAGATTCCTTCTTTTGTTTTTGAATGACTTTCGATTATTATCGAATTCGAAAATCAAACGATCTTCGAATCGTTTATGGGATAATTATCGAAATTTTTAATTGTTTATGAGTTAATTATCTAATTTTCGGATCGTTTATGGGATAATTATCGAATGTTCGAATCATTTATGGGATAATTATCGAATGTTCGAACACAGGAGCTCGAAAGTACCGCGCGTAAGAAAAAAATTGATTTTTTGAAAGCCCTGGATATTCAAACATGTTCCCCAGACCATTTCTCAGGTCCCAGAGCCATTTACATTAGGTAACCATTGATATTTTAATTGTATTTCATTCAAACTTTTCAAACTATTTGACTTTATTGGGTCCGTTTTCAAATGAACCGAACTTTCGGAAGTTCAGCCATCTCTAAACCAGAGTTAGCCCATATTAATACCAATCACCTGGAAATGAAATATTCCAGCATAGTTGTCTGTGAAGTTCTGATCTGGAGGAATGACACGGAAAAGGATCTTCTCATTCAGAGTTAAACATGCAATGGCAGCCAGGAACCAGCAGTCCCCTGGAGGAATAAAAGGATATAAACAAATAAATACATTTCCCATTAAACAGCAAGCTATGTTAACAACTTAAGGGAAAAGCTTTAACTTCACATAGAATTCTTCTGTTAAGTTAAACTGGGGGATAATTTGATCGATAAGGGTAGCCAGTAGGCCAGCCCAACTGATGTAGGAAGACGCAGATGGTCCTGGGCACCTTTATTTACACAGACACATCAACAATTTCTTGGGGGGGGAATTTAACAGACACAAAATGCAAGAAGCAGTGTGTTTGCAAATCAAGCAGGACTGCAACACGCATGTGGGTCTGTTTTTTTTTAAATGAATGTGTTCAGAGAGATCCATTACACTCGAGAGTCAAGAATTATGGAACTCAACTTGACACATTACATTTTTGGTTCACCTTTAGAATGGTAACCAGGAAGTTTATTAGTAAAGTAAGGTATATGGTAACTAAGGTCCATGTTTGATATCACTGGCATTCTGTGTATCTGCAGAGCTCAGTATCCAAACTGACATACTAAGCACAGTCAGCGATAAATGGTAGCACTCATGGAATTCATTAAGGGCCCAGTTAATCACATTCAAAGTAGCTGTCACTAAGAAAGGCAAATCCCTACAGACCATATTTCCAAAATAACTTTACATTATTTGACCCATTTATTTTTTATTAAAGGGTAACTGTGGTCTTGAATTCTTCCAAATTAGAAAGAATTATATAAAAAACCTTCCATCACACCTTCAAAATAAAACCAAAATCACATCTCTAGATAAAATGTGTGAGAAGTTATTGCTGGAAAGGTTCAGCAATATTACTTCCTGCTTGAACACTTCCTGTTTTCAGCCATGTGACCAGCATCTGCCTGCATTAATAGGCTCCCCTTCTCAAAAGTCAATTTTTTCCACAGGTACTTGCTGATTTCCCCAGCATTAAGTCTTAACTGAGCATGCTTCTCCCCCGGGGCGGACGGGTGGGGCAGAGGTCAGGTGATATCACTCAACCTACTGGAAGCAGGAAGTTTGAACATTCACCCCAATGTAATTTCTCACAAGCTCCAACCAGAGATGTGATTGCCAGCTCATTTTAAAGAAAATACTGCAGGCTTTCATTCAATTCTAACTTGTTTTAAGACCACAGTTGCCCTTTAATGTATTGTTCGGCATGATGCATTAAATGGCATGTATGTCATAAGGAAAACCCTGCATGTTTCAATGTGTGTTATAGTAAGCATATGTAAGTTAATAAATGTAATTTATCACTTATTTCTGGGTAGAGCACAACTGGGACAATAAGGACCAGAAGAATTCACTAACTACTTATTTAGGCTCTAACCATCGAAAATCTCATACAGTAATTAGAGACAATGGCAACAACAACAAGCATTATGGCTATTTATATGCTTTATAAAGCATCACTTTTTATTCCTAATGTTAGCCATACATTAAATAGATATTAGATTCATATAGCATTCAGTATAGGTCAGAGCTGTAAAGTTTGGTAATCAGCGAGTTGGAAAACTCAGACATGGCTTGTTCTAACTCTCCATAACTCGCAGGTAATGACTAGAGATGGCAGAACTTTCTAAAGTTCAGTCCTTTTTTCGAACTTTCGAACTTGGGGGGGGGGAAATAGATTTTGGAAAATCTGATTGGTTAATGTAAACCATGTAAACCAAGAATTGAAAAATTGACCAATCAGAAATGGATAAGGGTTTTCTGCAAACCTATATAAAGAGGTGCAAACCTCTGTGGAGCTTAGAAGTCTTCGCAGTAGATGGTAGAAGAAAGAAGACGTCGGATCATGGGTCACACTGAGGCCATCGGTGACGGAGGTAACCCTGTCGGCCGCAGGGGTACTTCTCGGGGTCGGTGGCCTCAGCAGAGCTGTGAAGATGCCGAGGGCCCAAGGGCTCTTTACAAGGGCCAGAGGAAGGGGTCCCGGTTTGAGCTGTGGGACCCCTTAAGTCCCAAAAGGCCGTAAAGGGCTGTAAAGGCCCCACCAGGGCCGCAAAGGCAGCTCTGACAAGCACTTATAAGTCCTTGTAAGGACCCAGGAGGGTTTTGTGTTGCGGGACCCCCGAATGTCCGGACACAGGATTGTCGGGCTGTTCGGCAACCCGCGAGCGGCCGTTTTCGTTAATCTGTCTTCGAGGCCTGACGAACGTTTCGAAAATCCTCGTACATTCGAGGATTCTCGAATGTTCGAGGATTTTTTAAAAATGGTCCTACGTGTCTGGAAAATCGAACTACTTCAAATAGTGAGTTCGCCCGAACTCATAAAGTTAGGCTTGAAATTTATGAGTTTGCATTTTGTCTATAGCTTCAATGTTTTGTGTGTTGTTATAAACATTTTAGAACCTGGTAAGGACCAGAATGAAGGTGCAGTTCCTTTTTCTCAGGACTGAAGTTATTTATGCTTATGCTCAGCATGAGACTGTGAAATGCTGTAGTGGATGGAATAACCCATCATGAACACACTAAAGGATGTTGTAATATATGTCAATAGGAAATGCAGACAGTATTATTTTTAATGGGAAAGAGAAGAATTGGATTTCATGATTGATACTTTTCTTGTGTAAACTATTGCAGTTGCACTTAACTCTATGGTACATACTACTAATGTGTTGGACCAAAGCCATTACCCAAGTTGGCCAGCCAACCCATTAAAGACTATAGAAAACAGAAAAGGGATGAAAGAGGGGGTGGGATTGGGATGGGGGGGTCAATAAAATAGCTTGTATTTTTGTTACATTTTTTCACGTTTTTATGGACAGTATAGACTATTAAATGTAAAACTAAGATCTTATTATTTCTGGATTGTACCCTGAACGGTTGTGACAACAGTAATTTCTGGCAAAGTACTATTTTGCCTAGGGAAACAACAATAGGTTATTATTTTCTAGGCTAGGAGAGATAATCCTTAGGAGATAAGAGGTCTGTAAATGAATAAAGCATTGCTGCAATATGAGCCATACCAGTAGAACATTCATCTGATTTGGGCCTGTTTATATTAAAATATCTAAATTATTATGAAAACTTGCAATGGTCCAAACACCTAAAGTTGTCCTCTAAGGAATGTGTTTCTCCATATAAAATGAGTCATAAACTGTATTGTAATTGCATTGACAAAATGAAAGCCAATGTGACTGTGCTTATATACTGTATTGCATCCACATTTTTATTTGGTATCTACAATTATATTGTTGCTTCCTTGTTGTTGTTAACTACAACTCATCTAATTAGATCGAACATTTTTCAATGAGATTGTTGCTCCCCTTTATAATCTTGATAGGCCCACTGCCCAGCCCAATCAAAAACAGTCTACTGGTGTCTGGGGGTTTCATTCTCTTGCTCTCCCCTTGATATGATTACCGTATATAAATGTCTTCTCATTGTAACAGGTTTCTCCAAAATTCTGCAATACAATGGGATGTCTTACCTAATTCTCCTTGGCAAATGTCAGTTCTGTTTGCTCCACCAAGGATAAACTGAGGATTCTCACAGATTTCCTGCAATCACAAAATAAATAACAGCACTGAAACTGGACTGATTGACTGATAAATGGAGAAAATGCTCTACTAAAATAGCATGATGCCTACACTTTCTTTATTAGGAAAAACTATAAATACCGAACGGTGGATGACCAATGACCCCTGACCGAGTGGGTCAATTGAGGCTTTAAAGCCTTCTAAAAGATAGCAACTTACCGCATGCATTCACACGATGCAATAACATCCGCAAAGTGGTTACTACAGTATATGACTGGAACCAGTGCAGTTCACTTGCAATAGAGAAATGTATTGCCTCTCCCCCAAAGAGTCTGATCCCCAAGTAGAAAGTATTTAATAATCCAGAGCTACTTCATACCTGCTGTGCTGTGAAATAAAGACTATTTCCTGGCAAATACTTTAATGGCTGCTTCCCAAATGTTTCTAGTCAGCTGCTCCCCTATCCAATGTTAGCAATGGCATTTGTAGCAGTTGTTTCATATCCTAAGCATTTGTTTAATCGCTGTATATCTGGGATTAAAAGATATTAGCTTTGGAACTTTTTCAATAGTTACGGTAGGATTTTATTCTCAATAGTCTCAAAATTACCATTGATTTACTTTATCAATACCATTCAACAATGGTGGAAAATTTCTTAAAATGGGGCACGTTTGGTGTTAATCTTCTATTGACTTTAAATTTTGGAGTATTTTTAACTGTAAGGAAGGTTTTTGGCAGTGGTGTAACTAGGAATCACAGGGCTCCCCCAGCAAAACTATGATGGGGCCCCTATCCCTGCTTTATCTACAGTGGTTTTCTAGGAGGAGGCTATATCTGTCATAGAAAAAATAAGAAGATTGGGCCCCCCAGTGGTTGCAGGGTCTGTTCCCCTGGTAGATCCATCCCTGTTTTTCATGAGAATTAAACGGCAGTGATGAAATGTGGCAGGCCACACTGTGCGCTACTCTCTACGTGTGCGCTACACTCTACGTGTGCGCTACACTCTACGTGTGCGCTACACTCTACGTGTGCGCTACACTCTACGTGTGCGCTACACTCTACGTGTGCGCTACACTCTACGTGTGCGCTACACTCTACGTGTACGCTACACTCTACATGTGTGCTACACTCACGCTACGTTATTTGAGTGAAAAATAAAAATATTTGAATAATCGCAGCACAAACACACACAAGTGAGTGAAACAAGCTGCGTCTTGATTTCACTCAAGACGCAGCTTGTGAGTGAAACAAGCTTGCGCCTTTCACACGTGTTTCCCGTGAGTTGGCCACAGTCTAAAAGTATGAATGGGGGCCTCACCATCAGAATATATTTGTTGTATTATTTGTGTTGTATACTATTATTTTTTCACTAATACTTATCACATAGTTGACTTATTTTGGTAATAAATATGTGTACACAATAAATAACAGGTGCTTTATGGATAATGTGACTAAATATGTATGGACTATATATATACATATACAAGTCATAAATGACCGCACTCCACTCACCACCTTGCAATGCCCTGGTGCTACTCCGTACACATCCACCATAGAGTCCAGTAAAGAGCACTCAAAGGGACTTCCATAAGCAAACAAATCCAAAGTTTATTGTGTCTTAATGTGTTTCCGCCCACAGGGCCGTCATCAGGAAACGTGTTAAGGCACAATAAATAAATATAAATATATATATATATATATATATATATATATCTGTAAGGTATGTTAAAAATGTTAATAAAAAAGTCATTTTATGTATTGATTATATATAAATATCTGATAATCAGGATGTTATGCAGGGTCAGAATGGCCTACAATTGTACCAATAAATACCCAAGCATCTGAGGATACCAATTCATCCATAAAAACAAGGGGAAATTATTAAAATGTAGATTTCCAGCAAGAAGGAATGGCAAGTAAACTGAGAGAAGGAGCCAGGAGAAGTGGGATATGTTTGTAAGGAAAAGAAGAGGATACAATTCTCAAGTGGGCCTCCCATTGAATACATCCTAAACCTCTCATCTAATATTTCCTGGTCCTGGTGGGTACCAACAATCCATTCTGACACTGATATTATGGTCCTAATAGTTAAAGTCTACAAACCTCCTCTGAATTCATAAATTCTGTTTGTCTGTATCAGGTTTTGTGGTTTGAAATAAGCGATTAAATAATTAGACTATTGCATTGGCTTTGATGCAGACAGATAGTATAGCTGGTTTAGGATTAAGGTATTTAATTAGACAATTAGCAGTGTTTGATCAGTAAATAAAATACTTAAGATAAAATACTAAAGCATCATACACATGCTTCAAGAACGGTGACGAACAGCCATTTCAGCAAACTAAGCAATAAAAACACATATTTACATATTTAAGCATTTACAAATAAAGAAAAAGTTCAGTGGAAAAAACTTATTAGAATTATTTATCTATATTACACATAGCGCAGTATATATCAGCCTGCGGTAAGTTACTATACTATGGGTTATTATAAAATTACAACCACAGCAGTTCAGTTTCGGCTGTTGGCATAAATTTCCGGCCACACAATACTGCTGTGGTATTGTATATGCATTGGCTGTTAAATGGGTCAAACATGCTCAGATCTTGGCATGGATAAGAGTAAGAACCCATACCATGCCCTGCCACGCATCCCTCTTGTCCTGATTTTGTCAGAGATGTCTTTACTCTGCAACTTAATCAAACCCAGGGACTAAGACCATTACAGATACTATTAGGGGTCCTGCAAACAGGAAGTAAGGGAACGGCCACACTGCAACGAAAACGCGAACGCAATGCGATTTCATGTGCGATTTCGTAGCGTTTGCGCATGCGTTTTCTTCAATAGGTATAGGAAAACGCATGCGATTGCGATTAAAAATGCGGAACGCAAACCGCGCAGCACCCCCGAAAACGCACGTTTTCAGTGCTTTGCCGCGTTTTCAATGATTTAAAAAAAAAACGCAAGCGCAAACGCAGAAAAATCGCAGCAGTGTAGCCTAGCCCTCAGTACTTTTTAATTTTTTATACACAAAGGAATCATTGGATGGGCAGATTATGGTAACTAAAATGAGAACATATTCCTTTTTTCTTGCAAGCATAGGTATTTGTGCTGAGCTTCCCCTTTAAGGTTGAAAAATACACATTAGAATGAAGTTCAACCTATTTACTTGACCTATCTTAAAACTGTTCCTTCCTATAGAAGCCAATAACTAATTTGTCATGTTAAGATGAGTTCCAAGGTGAGATCAAATAACACTGTAACAGAAATAGTGAGACTGACATTGTTTAAAGGCCACAATTCCTTACCCATTGGCAAAGCATCAAAAAACCAACATCTACTAAATCTAATGAACATTTACTGTCCACATTTTTTACTCAATTCATAGTTAAAAGCAAGTTGTCTCTTTTACACTCCTTGCAGAGTGTGTCTTCCTATTGGTTAGGCCCTAGGCCAAAAAGGGGGGTGGAGCAAAACTCTACAGTTGTCCTTTAATACTTATAAGGTCCATCCCTCAAAGCATTTAGCCCCTTGTCTTCCCCACCATCAATGTTAAGTTTACAGGTCTATGTATATAATTTGTATAAATTGAAATTGCATAATCTGTTTTCATTCCAGAGACATTTCCAGACAATAAGGATTCTAAGGATGGAAACAATGGTAGATAAACTAAACCCTAATCACCAGAGATTAAGGGCTAGGCCACACTGAAAAGCAAACGCAAACGCAATAGCATGCGATTTCATGTGCGATTTTCGTTGCGTTTGCGATTTCTTCAATAAGTATAGGAAAACGCATGCGATTGCGATTAAAAATGCAGAACGCAAAACGCAATCGCAATCGCATCGAAAAACGCGCGTTTTTTTTTGCGTTGCCGCGTTTTCAATAATTTTGAAAAATAGCAAGCGCAATCGCAAACGCAAGTGCAAACGCAAAAAAAACGCAGCAGTGTGGCCTAGCCCTTATGTATTTCATTTAAGAACTTTTTACATTCTAAGGAGATCTTCTTTTCCCTCTGACTTTCTGAGATTTTAAATATTTTTTTCTTTTTTCTTTTCCCTTTGTACCTCCAAATAAAAGAGTATCTCCACCCTATCTGTAGTGTAGCCCACCCCCAACCGCCATGTTTGTTTTGTAAAAGAAGCAGCAGAAATGTTCTTACACTCCTTCGTTCCCCCGGTGCTGTTTGCGGCTCTCTGCTTGACGGAAGTGGCTGTCAGACGCATCTGTGATGACTGAGAGGCAGCCAATCACAGATGTGGCTGCTGGCAATGCAGAGAGCCGCAGAGAGGAGAGCTTTCTGCAGAGAGGGAGCAAAGGATTGTAAGTACATTTCTGCTGCTTCTTTTACAACACAAACTTGGCAGCTGAGGGTGGGCTACACTATAGGAAAAGCTTTTTTAGTTAGGGGATGAAGAAGCCAAGATGGGTCCAGAGGGATGGAGGAAGGGAGCCAGAAACCTCTCAGAGGACAAGGATAAAGCAGGGTGACTCACAGACAGCTTCTACTCTTCATTTTCTGGAACTTTGAACAGGTACTGCAGGAGAACCATAAGGAACAGAGGAGTAAGGTAACACTACAAAGTAGGGCCAGTAGTGAGTAAAGTTTTGGGGGTAGACATGCCCTTTAATAAACAAGTTTTGGAATATTCTATATCTTCCTTTATGGGAAAAGATTTTGAAGTTTATTCATTTAAATTAAATGGTCCCTAATTCCTAAGCGTCCTATTGCTTTCATCTCTATAATATGAGGGAATAATGCCCCAAACCGTCATAACTAAAACTACTGACAGCTGAATCTATGGATGTCATTCTTACCCCAGGTAGTGCGTGGTTCATTATTTGAACTGTCATCCCAGAAAAGGAGTGGGCCATAGATACATAACAATGTACAATACTGGGGCTCATTATACTGGAGTTCCTTAGTTTTAGGGCTGACAAAAATTTTAGTTTCTGTTGGTGTCTTTTCCCCTTTTTACTCCTCCTTGAAATATCATTAGAGCATCTTTTCAGGGATGTAGGAGGTTCAACTGCAGATAGTGCTCATGTAGCACACTTAGTGACTTGTTACCTTTACAGCATTGGCAGTTCCACTACCCCAATCAATATCATGTCAAGTAAAACCTCCTATAATTAGAATGTGCCCCAGTTGTAGCTTTCGCAATCTGCATTCGGAGCTAAACCTCTTCTTGTTAATAGACACCCAAGTCTACTGAGCCAGACACCCAAAGCAGATTTGTTTTTGAAAGACTTATAGTAGGTTAGTGTTTATTCCAGAACAACCTGTATATATGTTTGCTGCAATATTAAACACAAAGAAAAGATGCACAGCACAAATCTATACCCCCCTTTATTTGTCATAACATGGGGTATATATGTTTGCTGAATACATTATTGAGAATAGACAGAACATTGTTTAATAACTATCTCTGTATATTAAACATAAGAAACAAACCATTTTTAACAAGCTTTTGCTAACCTTAGGTCTTTTCCAGACAATGTTTTTGACTTTTGTGGATTTTTGCCCAAATTCTTTACTGCCCAGCGACGGATTTGCAGGTGGGAAGAGGGTATCTTCAAACACCTTTTTCTTACTTCTATATTCCTTAAGTAAAGCAGCATAGTCCTGATTTTCAAATTTAACAGGACTGGTGAGAGCTCCATCTCCGTTTTTTTTCTCTCTCACCCTGATTACACGGTCACAGAAAAAATTTTGTGGCATGAAAGGCATGATGTTCTCTAGGACTGATTGGATGGAACAACAATCCTGATTTGGTCTCTGTGTTACACGCCGAGCACAAAATTCCCCTCTGGGCTAACAAGTCTCCTAATACCATATGAATTATTCCGGTTAATTGGCAGTTAGCTTCTATGTAATTTAGTTGTTGAACTATCCCGGGATACTTTGAAGGATGCAGTTTGAAGCATGCAGGAACGCAGTGGACACTCTGTTTTAAACATTCCCCTGCTTGTTATTTTTTTTTATTTTATTTGGAAGGCTGGGTCTGCACTATGTTAAACAAATCGCCACCCTGGCTTGTCCTGACTCATCAAAACTCATTCATCCTTTTCAAAAACTGCTGTCAACAGTATATGGCATGGGCTATTACAAACACCGAGTATACACTAATCCTATCCAGATGAAAGCATGGGGGAATCTCCTGTAGAATTTGGTTTATAGTAAATAAAGCTTCTTTCCCAGGTCACAGGACTGATTTTTCTAATATATCATGTTATAATATATAATTATGGCAGTTTTTAACTCAGAATTGATTTAGAACACATTTATCACATTTTTAACACCTAAACATGTACTTATCCTCTAACATTATACCATATAATAACATCCATATACACACGTACGATATCCATATACAACCATATAAACAGTACTGTATGTCCAATTTACAGGGTGACAGCTGCAAACACAATTGAGAAATTAGAAATATATTGCAACCTATCTCTGCTGGTTTCAAATAATAACTCCAAAAAATGTCTAATTTTATGGCTTTTAAAATATTGTTAAAATTACATTTCTATATAGTATTATAATGATTACGCACTGTGATTTATTTTAGTTAATACTGAAATACTAACAAATTTAGATTGTAGAGTGAAATATTGCATTAGCCTAGAGGTTTCTTAAAGTTTATTCTTAAAGGGACAGTTCAATGGAAATTATCAATATTTGTTAAATTGCTAGTTTGTGTAATGCATACTTAGTTATTCTACATATTCTCTCCCATTTTGAAAAATCAGTTGATTTCATACCCTTTGCTGTTCCCTGCTGTTGACATTAGTGAGCTGACATTTCAGGTTCTAACGCTCCTTCTTCTTCCCGGGATGCACCACATCCATGGAATGTTCCTAACAGTAATTTCTACTGATTGGCTGTTGGATGGGTCAAACATGCTCAGATCTCAGCTGAGCAACTGAATCAACCCAATCGCTGGGTCAAGGGCAAGACCATAACGGTCTCTACTAGGGGTCCTGCAAACAGGAAGTCAGTATTTTGGTTGCATTTATTGATACACAAACAAAATGCTGAATTGGCAAATTAAGGTAATTGGGATGAAAAAATACTGCTCTTTTTTTCTGAAAAGTACATGTATTTGCACTGAACTAGCTTAGGACTGGGCAGTGACCACATTGTGTGATATTGTTATACTGCGAAATAAAACACAAACCCCATGTTAGTAAGGTAAATTTCCCAGCACCCACATGAAAAGGAGAGATGAGAACAGTGGCGTAATTGCAAGGGTAGCAGATTTGCGACCACAGTAGGGCCCATCTTCTTACTTTTCCTATGTTAGATACAGCCTCCTTGAAAACCGCTGTAGATAAAGCTGAGAAGGGGCCCATCATAGTTTTTCTGGGGGGCCCAGTGACTCCTAGTTACATCACTGGATGGGATAATGTTCCCCTTACAGTATAATATAAGGATATTACGCCACCGAGGAGTTCCCTGACCATATATTTATTTTATACAGGGCAGGGAACTCCGAGGTGGCGTAATGTCCTTATATTATAATGTGAAGGGACGCATTATTTCTTATAATACATAAGTATTGGATTCCTTCACCCCATTCACATTTTAAATTCTAGCCTTGTCCCTATTTCCACCTTAAACCCCCCAAGCTACCTTCTGTAACTTAAACCCAGTGGAAAGGAGCATCCCAGCCCAGAATTTATGCGGTTAAACAAATCTTTGTGGAGGAGGAGAGAGACATTGGTTATGAAGTGACAGGAAGCAGCTCCAGCAGGTTCCGTTAGTGAAGTTAAATACTGCAAAAATGCTGAGTCATTATTCAGGCACTGGAATGGGAGGAGCAGTGGGATATAAGAAATATAAGAAATGGGTCACTTAGTGACATAGCTGAGTGTTTTTATAAGGATATATACCACTGCAGCTCCTATTAAAAAATATCACACTTATGAATTATATACATATTACTACTTTTATATTAAGGCACTCTGCCTTCTGATTTAGTGTTGGTCTGAGGCTTTAGTTGACCTTTAAGTTTAAAGGGATCTCCACTGGTAAAAAGAAAATTTGGGTATTCAGTTTTATTGAAGAACGGGCTTTAAAGGAGCTGTGTCTTATCTCCCCTTCTTCAATAAAACCTCCGGAGAGAAGGTAAGGAACTGACTCGTTCGCTCCTTGTTGTCCTTTAAGTATCCTTAATAAATATTGGGGTTATTCAATAAAAGGTCTTATTGTTTAAAATGGTGCTAATTTTGCCTCAACCAATCAGATCTTATTTAATAGCTAACATCGGATTGGTTAGGGCAAAAATAGCACCATTTTAAATGATAAGACCTTTTATTGAATCTCCCTGTATATATATAGTAGTAATCTCCACAATTGCTAATTCTTAAAGACATAGGGAAGATAGCCATACAGTGTGTGCACTGAATTAATTAGGTGTGCACCATTTTATTGCATTCTTTTATTTTTAATGCAGCTAAGCTTCATTGGAGGGTTTAAGCATAGCCTCCAACCCTACTGGTCTCACCAGGCAACCGATTTTGAGAATCCTGCCCCATGTCTCAGACTGACGAACTCTCTCCTGCAGTGAATGGACAAGGGTGACCAGGGCTAACTAAATGTTGGGAGGTAATTCAATGCTGAGATGTTACTGTCCCCAAGGCCTTACCTTGCATCCACCCTCTAGACTAACAACATGTTCATGTTCATGTTGGATCCCTTTGGTAATAGAGGCTTCTTGCTTTTCTTGGAGATTTCTTTCAGTTGGGTTAAATGTTAAATAGCAGCTGTTAGGCCTATCAGATTAACAAACAAACATCTTACTCTTCTTTCCATATGCCATTGCTGACTGATTTGAACACTGCATCAGAGAGCTATTTAAAAACGACAATATATATAGTAGAGTGCTTTTACAGTAGGGGACATGTAAGTATTGGGATTGGGGGTTTAACGGGAGCAAAAAAAATAGGTTGGGGGGGACATTGCTTTCCACCTCATGTTTACATATTGTGTGGACTCCTATAGAACAACTGTGTATTTTGCATGAATCATCAGGTAGATAATAGACCAGTTCACACATAACATAGAGGGCATTGGGCTTAACCTCTGCACTTCCATTGTATTTCTATGTTAACTATAAGTGCTGAGTTCACTGCATGTGTGTATTGCAACAAACTTGTAAAAAGGGAAACATCTAGAAGCCCAGCCAAGCATGGTACAATCTGCACATTAAAGGAGAACAAAAAGTTAAATATGTTTTTTACAAAATGCTACCCTGTTTTTCTCAAAGTTTAATATTTTAAGAGCTATACTATTCTGATACTGACGGCAGGGCATGGGCACTAATGCCAAACAACTCAGTCACCAGGTATCATTGGAATGGCAGCAGAAGGGTTGTTCTATGCATAGAATGAGACTCTGCCAGGGTGAAGTTCATTTCCCAACCCTGTCAGTTTTAAATGGCAATGTTGGATTGCTGCCCTATATTCTGTAAATGTGTTATTTAATGACTTTAGTCCTTCTTAAATAACAATCTTTGCAGGGTTTTTTTCTGTCTTAAAGGACAATTTTAATTTTTTTTAATTTATAAATTTTACTTATTTGTAGGCAACCCCATATAAAATACAAATACCCAAACTTTATATTGTTGAACTTCTTGTTTTAGGCACTGAACTGAAAAATAAAATCTTTAAAGAATGTTTTACGTGCAGGTATAAGTCAATGAGAGAGTCCTACCTCCCATTCTTTAATAACAGCAAAGCACACAATGAAAATTCACTGGGCAGCTTTTTGTTGCCAGCTTTCCAAAAAGTTATATTTCCTCCTGTTGGTTATAATCTTCCAAGATGAGGTTACCATGACGTGGTTGGAAGGCTTATTTATCTGAAACCCTTACATTTTCAGCAGTATTATCTGCAGTAGCATACACACTATAATAATACAAGGGTCCCTGGAATGGTCCTTCTTTTCTATTCTTTGACCTAGGCTAGAATTTCTAAATTGGCAAGGCAAGGTTCTCCAGTGTAATGGCTTAATAACGTTTGTAAACCAGAAAAAATCCACTATGTTACACTGAACTTACCATTGCTTAATAAGATATTTCAGTAGCAGAACTTTCACCTGTTTACATTTTATTACCACTACCAGGGTTGAAGCTTTAAATCACAAAAATATTAGTGATTCCCTGTATTCCCTGTAGCGATCCATTTCAGCACTTAAACGTTTATATATAGTCACTTTAGGGGACAGGTGCACCACATGGGATCTTAGAAGTTTCGGTCCGGGTAAGGGGGTGAGGCGTCTGACTATGGGTGGGGGGAATCTCATTAGGAATGCAGGGAGGTGTAGTCCGCATCAGAATGCAAATGGTGATTGGCCGCATCATATTTCGTAGGATAGTGGAAACCGGGTGAGGCAGTGGGCGCTTACGTCATGTAGGCTATTTAAGCCAGCCCCATGTGGCCTAAGATGCCATTTTGGTTAACCTGCGAGAGAGATGCAAGTTCTTCCCTCCCTCCCTTAAATAGTGGTTGAGTTTAATATTGCTAGTTATAAAGGTTAAAATGAATTAAGTTGGAGTCACAGCTAGTGGATACATCTTTGAGATGGGTGTGGTTATTGGAGCTGTTACATGCCCTCTAGGGAACCAGAGGTACGGCATTCAAGCTTCGGCTACAACTAGATTCATCTAATTGGTATACAGATCGCAGCACAATGCACCACACCACACAATTAATTAATACACTACGTGAAAAGTTGTTTCTGAAAAGGGATATAAATAATGAACCGAAGGCTCCTGATCTGAGCATTTTCTCATTTTTTGGAAACCCAGGCTCTTTCTTATCTCCAGTCCCCTAACTTCATGGGTTGTACTGGTCAATAATGACCGTGTCTGTGACCCTGACTAACAGTATGGCCAGGGGCTTGCTAACCCATGGTTAACATTTTTCCCAGTTGGCAGCACAGAACCAAGGTAAAAAATAAAATAACTGCTAAGCGCAATTCATAAGTGTACAAACTTATTTGTTAGTTCAGACCTAGGCAAAGTTAGGCCCGGGGGCTACGTGCAGCCCGTTGGCTGCCCCTGACTGGCCCCTCAATACTAGACCTGTACCCCAAAATAACTTTATATCAATTTATTGATTTTTATATCAATTCATTCAATTGATTTATTTTTATTAAGTTTATTTTTTAGAAAAAATTATTACCAGGTATGTGTCTGAGGAAGGGTCACTGCACCGAAACGTCATTCAGTGTTTGATTTATTAATAAACACCAGTTGCAATTAAGTCTGGTGTGCATAGTCCATTCCTGATCTGGTGCATTTATTGTGTATCCTTAACATAGTGTCACCATAGAATGCTGGTACCTGTGTCAGATGGAGATTGATGTGTCTTGGTCTATTTTTGTCAGTCTGATGAAGGAACCAGCACTGTGGCTAATAGGGTCAACATTGTAATTACAGCCCTTGTGTTCAGTGTGTTACCCTGGAGCTACGGTTTTAAGGCATTGGGGGAAATCACGCATAAGAAGCCTTTATTTTCCCCAAACTCGATTATTCCTTTTTTTAAAAAAAAAAATTTTTTAGTAACAAGACTTTAGAAATACACATTTCCTGTCAGGCGAATGCAGCAGACACACAAACATCTTAGGTCTCTATTGAAAATAATTCTGTTTAGTATATTTCCCACAGGTGCACTATGATCTGTGAATGATGCACTTTTAGTTGTTGCAAAAATCAAATTCTGTTATTAGGAAATTCAGAATTTACCAATGAAACCATCTAGACATTAATAGCAATCAAATGTTAGTAGCACTTTGCAGAACAAACCAAAGGTCCATACAGTTACCAATACTCGACTGTTCATACACCATCGTGTATCAAGTTCAAAGAGGAAACAATGAAAAGGTGATACTGCTGTAAGAATCTACCTAGTACCTTCCAGCCACTTTATACCTAATAAAGAATACCAATAACACAGAGATCACTATAGTGAAACTACAGTTTATAAGCATACACATCTCCTGGTAAATAGAATACAAATGTCAAACGGACAATCATTCAACATACACTGACCAAAAATCATAAGAACACTTTTTTGTAGTAAAATATCTGTGTGTTTCTGAACAGCAACAATATTTACAACTACATCCAAGTTTAATAGTCTACTCTGTTCACTATTGGAAAGATAGACCTAATTGTTTCTCTAGCAACCGTTTCTCTAATAAGAAGCATAACCATGCACAAATAAAACAAATTCCATCTACTTACTGGAGGCCTTTTCCACTCAAACTTGATGGGAAGGGTTTGGCTGTAGAACAGAGAACTGTCATCTGGGGGAAACTCTCGATCTTGAAAAAAAAACTTTCTGTCTAAGCATTTTTTTTTCAACTCCTCGAAGGATTTTCCAGGTCCCCCAATAATTGGCAAATTCCGGCTAAGTATGGCAGAATAAATGCCACTCCCTGGGGCTGTCTCTGTGGCACTGCTGGTTGGGGCAGACCCAGACTCTGTTTTCTCTGCAAACTGTTCAATGATTTCAGAGGGCATGGTGCCTTCCGTGTACGTTTAGTACAATAAAAAGAAAATAAATAAAAGCAGAAGTTCCAAAACTTTTAAGAGAAGAAAGAAGGGAAGTTTGTCTGCAGCCAAGTCTGTGTCTTCACTCTCTTTCTTGCTTTACATTAACATGCCAGCATATTACTGTGTGAAAATATCAAAGCAATTTGGATTGTAAAGAAATCCACACAAGGCTCTCTTATTTGGACATGAACAATCTGTCAGCAAGTTGCAGTGTGAACTCTGTCTCATGCGCCTGTTTTCTCTTCTACTAAGAGGCTTCAGCCAGGGAACTATAAATAAACTCACACAAAGTCTTTATGCAACCAGTTTCCTCAAACCGTAAGGCCACAGGGAACTAACAATTCATTTTTGTTTACATTCTCTAAATGTGAATGCTGTACAATAAATTTCAACATTTTCACTAACTCTTGTTAGACATCCTATAACAATTTTATATACAGTATTTATAACTCTATTGCATCTATTATCTACGTCGGAATATGCTCTCCCTGTGAAATGCAGATTGCCCAGACACTTTCTTAATAATATTGGTTTAGTGTCCATTTAATATATTATTAGTCCAATTAGTTTATTTGATCAGGCATATTAAGTTGTAGTGCTATAGTGTGTAATTATAGATACACAAAATTCACAGCAAAAATAAGCAACGTACTAATGAAAACAATCATTAGCAGAAAGCCTGACAATAGATTTCTGGTAATGATTTTTTTCATGCTAATAGTTTACAATGGAGTGAAGCATTAGATATCAACTAGAAAGGGAAAGTTTAAGTATAAACTTTGAATTTGGCTTGAAAGACTGCATTTTGGAAGGGAATTTGTGTGTTTGTGCTGCAGATTTTAAAACTCATGCATTATGTCACATGCATTATGTCACATGCATTAAAGGTAGGTCAGTTGGTGTGTGTGTATTCATATCAGGTTGGGGGATAAAATACTAACTTTTTTGATGATTGGTCAAAATGAGTTTTTTTTTACTTTAGTTACCCTTTATGTGTGGCTGCCATAGTAATGGATAAGTAGATCAGTAGGTGTGTGTACCCGTGTTGGGTTGAGAGTTAAAAAAAAACTTTTTTGATGATTGGTCAAAATTAGTTTTTTTGACTTTAGTTAGCCTTTAAGTATGGCTGCAACAGTAATGGAGAGGTAGGTCAGTATCTGTGTATACCTGTATCACGTTGGGGGTTAAAAAAACAAAGTTTTTTGATTATTGATCAAAATTTGCTTTTTTGACTTTAGTTACCCTTTAAAGTATGGCTTCCACAGTAATGGATAAGTAGATCAGTAGGTGTGTGTACCTGGGTCTGGTTGAAGGGTATGTCTTTTTTGTGTTTACAACCATAAAACTATTTTTTATTGAGGATAAATCTAAATTAGTTTTTTTAACTTTAGTTACCCTTTAAGTATGGCTTCCACAGTAATGGATAAGTAGATCAGTAGGTGTGTGTACCTGGGTCTGGTTGAGGGGTATGTCTTTTTTGTGTTTACAACCATAAAACTATTTTTTATTGAGGATAAATCTAAATTAGTTTTTTAACTTTAGTTACCCTTTAAGTATGGCTGCCACTGTAATGGATAAGTAGATCAGTAGGTGTGTGTACCTGGGTCTGGTTGAGGGGTATGTCTTTTTTGTGTTTACAACCATAAAACTATTTTTTATTGAGGATAAATCTAAATTAGTTTTTTTGACTTTAGTTACCCTTTAAATATGGCTTCCATGGGAATGGAAAGGTAGGTCAGTAGGTGGGTGTACCTGGGTCTGTGTGGGGGTTGGGAGTATCACCATTTGTATTTATGACCATGAAATATCCACATTTGAGGATTGTTACCATTATAGTCTATGGGAAAAAATGTCCGGAAATTCGCCGATAACACCGTAACGCTTCCGCGGATTCCTTAGCTAGAAGATAGCACACTTCTCCTATATGCCCCACACGTCTGTGCCGAATTCCATGTCTCTAGCTCAAAAACTGTGGGAGGAGATACAGTCCAAAAAAGCGGAAGAATAAAACGGAAAAAGAAGAAGAAGAAGAAATAGACAGAACAGTAATTTGGCTTTTTCAAGTCAAATTAATTAGAAAAATAATCTAAGTTCCACATCCATAAAACACAACTGACAGCTGGAGCAAAGGAATCTATCCCTATATTTAGAACTGTGCCTGGTTGCTTACAAACATGTCTGAAAGTAATTCATTTGGTTTGAAAGAGCCAAGTTACAATTCTGCTTCTTCTTGTTCCCTTTCATTGTTTTGCTTTTTTGAACTGTACTGTCTCTCCTCACACAGTTTATAGAGACAGACACAAAATTAGGTACAGACGTGCAGGACCGATAGGAGTTTACCTAGATAGGAATGAATAAACTCTGATTGCATTCAGCTGTAACAGACCTAATTAGCTCTGATTTCTTTTGATTGCCTTAAGCTGTGGGTATTCCAGTCTCAGGATGTTACGGTAGTGTATAGTACACCAGTGGTCACAGACGGTTACGGTAAGTGTATCTACACAGTGGTCACAGACTGTTACGGTAAGTGTATACACCAGTGGTCACAGACTGTTACAGTAAGTGTATCTACACCAGTGGTCACAGACTGTTACGGTAAGTGTATCTACACAGTGTCACAGACTGTTACGGTAAGTGTATCTACACCAGTGTCACAGACTGTTACGGTAAGTGTATATCCACCAGTGGTCACAGACTGTTACGGTAAGTGTATCTACACCAGTGGTCACAGATGTACGTAGGTACATGGTACAGACGTTACGTAAGTGTATATCTACACACTGATCACAGACATTTACAGTAAGTGTATCTACACCAGTGGTCACAGACTGTACGGTAAGTGTTCTACCACCAGTGGTCACAATACTGTTACGGTAAGTGTATCTACACCAGTGGTCACAGACTGTTACAGTAAGTGTATCTACACCAGTGGTCACAGACTGTTACAGTAAGTGTATCTACACCACTGATCACAGACATTTACAGTAAGTGTATCTACACCAGTGCGTCACAGAATGTTACGGTAAGTGTATCTTACACCAGTGGTCACAGACTGTTACGGTAATGTATCTACACCACTGATCACAGACTGTTACAGTTCATGAAGTGTTTAAATAATCCCAAGAGCTGACACTTAAGTAAATAATAAATGTCCCTACCTACCCCAATTCCATACGATGGACAGTAAGATGTGACAGACTCCCCCCTCCCCATTTGACAGCTGAGGGTCCAGTCCCGGTAGTTGTGGGTAATAGCACCGCATTGCACAGTGCTGGGCTCCACAGCTGGTAACAAGACCCTCCCCTTCCTTCCCAAACCACGTACCTGAGCCAAGCGCCGTACTGAGAACCCTAACATGTCTGGGGATAGACCGAACTATCACGGAGATGCTGGTGACTCTGGGCCTCCTGCCCCATAAAAAGAGTGTACACGTGGGATCCTGCGCACTGGCATGTGCTACGCTAACGCATGGGGGCAGCACAAAAACTCGCTTTCCTCCGTGGAGTTGGCATGACGGGAAATGTAGTTTTAGACTTTGTAACGTCAAGACGGGAATTGTAGTTTACAATGAGCGTTCTGTCGTATTGGTCTATTTGTTCTGTGGGTGGAGACTCCCCTTAGTATCCGGCACCACTAGTGCGTAATGTTAAACACGAGGATGAGAAATCCATTGCAGGAAAGACAATTATAGTAATGTGGGAGTGTGTGCGTGTGCTAAGTACACCGTCCGGTCACACTCACCACCTGCAGGGGATGTATTAATGGAAGAGATGTGTGACCGGCATTATCATTAGGGGGAGCCGGAATTGTTAATAGTCAATGGGACAAAATAGTTTGAAACATTTTAGTTAATTGCAGTGAAAATAACAATGGGAATTTACCGTAAATGGCTCTGGGGACCATGTCCATATCACCAAAACTTGATCGGCCTATTGGCGTGTTTTTGCATGCTACATTCGAGCGTTATCACCAATTCAAGGGTTATCGTTAAACCACTACATTCAAGGGGTTACCGAACAAACCTCTATGTTCGAGGGATACGAACAAAAGGCTACATTCAAGGGTTATTGCCGAACCGCTACAATAGAGGGAAAACCCGCATTACGCACTTTAGGGAAGTTCTAAAAAGTCAGAGTTCATCCGAACTATTAAAGTTTGGGTCGAACTCGGGTTCTAGCCCATCTCTAGTGTGTATTGGTGCTTTCTCTTGTTGAATCTGTGGGTAAACTGCATACATGTGATTGACCTCCCAATACCTCTTTATACCGTAGACCTCACAATACTCTTTATAATGTTTCAAAATGGTGTGAGCTAAGCTCTGCTCTAGTTGAATGAGTCCCAGTGCCAGAAGGAAGATCACTGTTAGATTAATAAACCTCTCAATAAGACCGATAAACCCTCTGTAGGTAGAAAATAATCCCTCTCGCCACTATTAACTGCAGGTTTCAGACCAGCCTATGTATCTGCATAAAGCCAGTCAAGTCTAGAGATTGGCAGAGATTCCTCTTCTGACTGATTATTAGGGGGGGAAAGGTAAATTGATATCTTTATTAATGTGAAATTCTGAAAAAACCTTAGGCAAAAGGATACATTAAGCCTTAGCACTACTCTGTTATTTCGGAACATTAAATATGGTTCTGAAAGTTTGGAAAATACACCCGTAGTTATTTTGGGCAACCCATAGTCCAGCAGTACAAACTGCAAATCACAAAATCTGCCAAATTAGTTACTTTCATGAACTTACCAATTAATAGATGCCAAACGTGATATGTATGAAGCTTGCGGTCCTGTAGAACGAACTTATGTGGGTTTCAATATTAGTTGTATACAAATATAGTATGATACAAAACTGAATATATACAAACAAAAGAATATCAGTGGGTTAGGACCCAGCTATAGAAAGCAACCTTAGCGTGGTGGCTGGGCTTAAAATAATTTTGGTTTTGGTCACTAGTTGCTCTCTAGTATGGATGTAAAAAAAAAACATTTTATTTCATACATTACAATATAAAACTGAATTGTACCTTCGCTATAGTGAATAGGTGACTGCATGTATTGCACCCTTCAGAAATAGCAACCAGGAACTAGAAAGGGAAAGTTTAAGTATAAACTTTAAATTTGGCTTGAAAGACTGCATTTTGAAAGGGAATTTGTGTGTTTGTGCTGCAGATTTTAAAACTCAATAATGTCAATGAAGAGGACATTGTTGTTTTTTACTTACCCTTTAAAATGTCACATGCATTAAAAGTAGGTCAGTTGGTTGTGTGTGTATTCATATGAGGTTGGGGGATAAAATACTAAACTTTTTTGATGATTGGTCAAAATGAGTTTTTTTTACTTTAGTTACCCTTTACGTATGGCTGCCATATAATGGATAAGTAGATCAAGTAGGTGTGTGTACCCGTGTCGGGTTGAGAGTTAAAAAAAAACAAATTTTTTGATGATTGGTCAAAATTAGTTTTTTTACTTTAGTTACCCTTTAAGTATGGCTGCAACAGTAATGGAGGGGTAGGTGAGTAGTTTTTTTTACCTGTATCACGTTGGGGGTTAAAAAAACAACGTTTTTTGATTATTGATCAAAATTGCTTTTTGACTTTAGTTACCCTTTAAAGTATGGCTTCCACGTAATGGATAAGTAGTCAGTAGGTGTGTGTACCTGGGTCTGGTTGAGGGGTATGTCTTTTTTGTGTTTACAACCATAAAACTATTTTTTATTGAGGATAAATCTAAATTCGTTTTTTACTAGTTACCCTTTAAGTATGGCTGCCACAGTAATGGATAAGTAGATTAGTAGGTGTGTGTACCTGGGTCTGGTTGAGGGGTATGTCTTTTTGTGTTTACAACCATAAAACTATTTTTTATGAGGATAAATCTAAATTAGTTTTTTTGACTTTAGTTACCCTTTAAAGTATGGCTTCCACAGTTAGGATAAGTAGATCAGTAGGTGTGTACCTGGTCTGGTTGAGGGGTATGTCTTTTTTGTGTTTACAACCATAAAAACTATTTTTATTGAGGATAAATCTAAATTAGTTTTTTTGACTTTAGTTACCCTTAAAGTATGGCTTCCACAGTAATGGATAAGTAGATCCGTGGTGTGTGTACCTGGGTCTGGTTGAGGGGTAGTCTTTTTGTGTTTACAACCATAAAACTATTTTTTATTGAGGATAAATCTAATTCGTTTTTTTACTTTAGTTACCCTTTAAGTATGGCTGCACAGTAAGGATAAGTAGAGTAGTAGGTGGGTGTACTGGGTATGTTGCGGGGGGATGTCTTTTTATGTTTATAATTATAAACATCTTTGTTGAGGATACATCTAAATAGTTTTTGACTTAGTTACCCCTTTAAGATGACTTCCATGGGATGGAAGGTAGGTCAGTAGTTACGTAGGTGGGTGTACCTGGGTCTGTGCGGGGGGTTGGGAGTAGTTCACCATTTGTTAGTATTTATGACCATGAAAAAAACAGTTTTGAAATATCCACATTTGAGGATTGTTACCATTATAGTCTATGGGAAAAAATGTCCAGAAATTCGCAGATAACGACGTAACGCTTCCGCGGATTCCTTAGCTAGAAAATAGCACACTTCTCCTATATGCCCCGCACGTCTGTACCGAATTTTATGTCTCTAGCTCAAAAACTGTGGGAGGAGATACGATCCAAAAAAGCGGAAGAATAAAACGGAAGAATAAAAAGAAGAAGAAATAGAAAGAACAGTAATTTGGCTTTTTCAAGCCAAATTAATAACAACACTTGGCTTCCTACTTGGTTTATGGAGCAGATTATCAGCCCTTTGCATAGGCTTTTTTCTCTTCTGTTGTGTTCTCTCTGTTTTATTTTCTTCATTACCCTTCTATTCTGTTTTGTTTTCATGTGTTCTCTTTAGTTTTTTTTTTTTAAATGGAGAGTAGGAGCTGTGTGTGAAAAGGTTTCTGCCTTTTACCTTTCCTCTGAGAGGTTTCTGGCTTAACCCACTGTGAGAACACCCACGCTAAACATACAACGTTTCGGGGGCTCAAAGCTTTTTTTTGGTTTAGGTGCTACATTATATGGAAAAGCAGATTTATATCTGTCTGAAATATGTGTGGATATAACCAAAGATACACATTAAAGGGTATGTCCACCCTAAATTATATTTTTTAATATAAGATTCCCCCTGGTCTCCCAGCCCCAACCGCTCTATTTATATGTTTAGAAAGCCCCCCAAACTCTACTTACTTCCCCTCTTTCCTCCGCCGCGCTCCCGGCCCTCTGCTTGAGAGAAAATGCAAGCAGAGGGGCGGGACCGGCAGCCGCGTCTGTGATTGGCTGAGCGGCAGCCAATCACGGACGCGGCTGCCGGCAGATCACTTCGCCGGAGGAAAGAGGAGAGGAAAGGAAAGTTTGGGGAGATTTCTAAAACATATAAAAGATCGGTGGGCGGGAGGACAAGGCGGAATCTTTCTTTAAGGGTTATACGATAGGGGGAGGGAATCGGGAGAGGGAGGGGAGAAGGGCTGCAGTACGGCATGCCAAACTTCTCCCGGAGCCAGGTTAGGAGGCAGAGTCCTATATGGCTCTGCTATCTCATGGTGGGCAGTTTTTGGGACTTTGGGGGGGACTACAGGAGAAACCAGAGGAGATGGGATGTGACGGGGGGTAAGGATTACACTACACTACGGATGGGGCAGTAGTTGGGGGGATACGGTTTTGGGGTGGACGCCTTTTTTTAAAAAAGCAGTGCCAAAAACTCTAAAGGGAAATTCTAAGTATAAATTTGAATTGGTGGAGAAGGACGCATTTTGGACGGGAATGTGGTGTGTTTGTGCTGCAGATTGTAAAACTCATTAATGGCAATGATGAGGACATGTATTTTTACTTTAACTATGGTTGCACACCTGAATAATGGGAGCTCAGATGGTGGTGTGACCTGTGTCAGAGTGGAAGTTAAAAAAACAAAAACTTTTGGATATGATCAAAATAGGTTTTTTGACATATCGCGTAGGTCAGTAGGGTGTTTGCTACCTGGGTCAGGTTGGGGTATAAATAAAAAACAAACTTTTTTGACATTTAGTAAAAACAATTTTTTTGACTACTAGTACCTTTGTAATATGTGCGTTGGAAATGGCAAGGGTAGCTTCAGTAGTATGATGTACCGGGGTCAACTTTTTTGATTATGATCAATTTTTTTACTATAGATCTACCTTTAAGAATGTCTGCCACAAAAAAAGGATAAAGTAGATCATGTAGGAGGGGGAGGAAGCCCCCAAAACACTGTGTTGTTGAGGTGTTGGTCAATAAAAATCTTAAAGTCACTTCGGCAAAGTAAGATAGATCGGGGGAGTTTTAGAGAAAGTACTATAGCGGTTTGGGTTGGTGGGGGAGGGGAGCCACAAACGACAGAAAAGGGTGTTGGCTACACTAAGGTGAGGGACGGGAGGAAAAAATGGAGGGAGGGGAGGGCTGCACTGACGAGTGCCAAATTTCCCAGAGGAGAGACCAGGCTGCGCAGAGAAAGAAGGGACTTGGCCAGGCTCCTGGTGGTCACTTTTTTGGACTTTGGAGGGACATTACAGGAGAATCCTTTGGAGCGGGGATGTAATGTAAGGATTTTTCTACACTACACAGTTTGGCCAGTAGTGGGTTAAATTCTAGTTTTGGGGGTGGACATGCCCTTTAATGATTGATCAAAATTAGTTTTTTACTTTCGTTACCCTTTAAGTATGGCTTCCAGGGGAATGGAAAGGTAGGTCAGTAGGTGGGTGGGGGGTTTGGGTTATCATCTTACAAAATATATTGCTTTGTAATACACCGTTGTTTATGACCATGAAACAAAACAGTTTGTTTCATGGTCATAAACAACGATGTACCTGTGTCTGTGTGGGGGGTTTGGGGTATCATCGTTGTTTATGACCATGAAACAAACTGTTTTGATCTCATGATCCTTAACCCTTTCCCTGCCACAGATCGTATATTCACGATCTGTGCAGAGAATGCTTTAACTGCCACAGATCGTGAATATACGATCTGTGGCTTCCCCTTTAAATTTTCAAAAACACCACGCGCTAGGGCCGACCCGGGGGCAGCATTCAGCTGCCCCCCTATCCCCCTCGACCCCCCCTCGGTTGTGTCCAAATCCGAGGGGGGGATCGGGAGTTACAGTACCTTTCAGATGCAGCCGGTCCCACGTGATGAGAGAGGAGGAAGCGGAAAGGGAGACCCCGGTGACGTCACGGAGCTTCCTTACTTCACCGGGGTCTCCCTTGAAGTGGTAGGAGACTGCCCCTGGTGGTCTAGTTGAGGTACTGCAGCTTGATCTCAATTTGATCATGCTGCAGTACCTAGTATAGAAAAGCTGTCAAGCTGCCAGCTTTTCTATACATTTTGTGAATGGAACTCAAGTTCCATTCACAAATAGGATTTTTTCTAAGTCTTTGCTACTTAGGAGAACTTAGAAAAAAAATGGGACAGAGATCAATATTTGGTGATCACTTCTGATCACCAAATTATGATCTTGCCAATGAATGAAAAATCACTTCCTGAAAATGATTTCCGGGAGTGATTTTTCCGATCGGATTTCGAATTGGAAAACGGGCATTTATGCCCGTATTCCAAGTTCGGTATCATTCCCTAAGATGATCTGATGATTATCTTTGGGAATGATCGGGGAAAAAAAGGGAAATACACACAAAAAAATTCTTAAAGTGATACACACACCCTTTTTTTTTTTTTTACCAAAACTATAATTAGAAAAAAAAGTTGTCTTCTCCAAGCTCCCCAATGTCCCCAGTGATATCGGTAAAGTAAACGCGGATACTTATTTGTTCGATTTCAAGGGAAACTAAGCCTATATTTATAAGGAATTTTGCAGAGGTACCAAATAAAGACCGTATTGAATTTTTAGGATCAGTAAGTGTGCAAAAACGTGTGTGACTCTCCATACTAACCGACTTCACTAAAATACCACTAAAAGGGGGAGAGTGTGGTGTGGGGGGTGGGTTGTGGCGTTTTTAAAAATTTTCTGTAACTGCACTTCTAAATGCGTCCCATTTGAGCTAGTTGGTGGCCTCGTCTCTGTTTGCACCCACGCAAATGGCACACCGTTTGATTCAGGACATGTGGGAGATTGCTATTTAGTGGGTTTTTTTGCTGTCAAGTGGGTTTAGGTAGGATTTCAACCCTTGAATCATCTCATTATTTTTCACAAAATCTCGTAAAAACACAGAGTTCTTTGGATCGCTGGGTCTGGAATTCTTCATGCATGTATGAAAGCATGGCACCGTAACGTAGCTGAAGGTGTGTAGATTCCAAAAATATATAGTTTGTGGGGGGAATCTCCATGTTTTGGGGCTGTTTCCTTAGAAGTAGGGTAGGCTGTTCAAATTACAGAGCACTTTGATTTTTTCTTGAATTGCATGTTTGTGCATGCGTCCCATTTGAGCTAGTTGTGTGGCCACGTCTCTGTGTGCATCCACGCATATGGCATACCGTTTGATTCAGAACATGTGGGAGATTGATATTTAGTGGGGGGTTTATTTGCGGGGGGGCATTTCAAAGTTTTGGGGCTGTTTGAAATTACAGAGCACTTTGATATTTTTCTTGTAATTACAACTGGTGCATGCGTCCCATTTGAGCTAGTTGGTGGCCATGTCCCTGTTGTGCATCCACGCATATGGCATACCGTTTGATTCAGGGCATTCGGAAGATTGATAATTGACAAGTTTTTTTTACATGACATGGAAATTTGCCATGATTTTTAACTTTGAATTGTATTTTTATAAATTTTTCCTGAAAATCTGGTAAGAAAGCGAAATTGTACACAAAACTGCACCCACACCATGGTGGTATGCATAAAAGAATCCACACATTGTGGTAGCTGAAGGTGTGTAGAGTCCAAGAATATATAGTTTTGGGGGGTATTTCTATATAGAGGGGGTGTTTAGTCTGACAAATCTGAAAAGTTGCTGTAATGGGCCACTGTTCAGCCACTTTGTGGCTAGTTGATTCCACATCTGCGTGTGTAACCATACATAGGGCATACCGTTTGATTCAGAACATTTGGGAGATTGATATTTGGTAACTTTTTTTTACATTACTTGGGATTTTGGCATGATTTCTACCTTTGAGAGTGTTTTTTTTTAAATTTTTTAGAAAATCTGCTAAAGCTGTGAACTTCTACGAAGAACTGCGCCCACACCATTGATGGTAGAATGACAAACTACAGAATTTCGTAGATAAAGGTGTGTGGATTCGAGAAATTATGGTTTGTGGGGGTTGTTGTGGGGAAAATTGCAGACTGTTCAAATTCAGATTTGACTGAATATTTTTGCTGTTTCTGAGCCATTGTGCATTGTTTCACTTTGTGTCTTTTGGCTTCCACGTCCACGTGTGTAACCACACATATGGCATACCGTTTGATTCAGGACATTTGGGAGATTGATATTTAGTAGCTTTTTTTTACATTCTTGGGGTTTTGGCATGATTTCTACCTTTGAAGTTGTTTTGTTCATTTTTTCAGACAAATGCGAATTTCTACGAAGAACTGCGCCCACACCACTGATTGTATGAATGAACAAACACAGCGTACGTAGCTGAAGGTATGTAGATTCTGAGAATATATTGTTTGCGGGGGTATTTCCAAGTTAGAGGGTGTTCAGTTTGGAAATCTGGGAAAATGCTGTTATTGGCTCACTGCGCATTTTTTTACATTTTGACTAGTCGCTTCCACGTCAGTGTGTAACCACACATATGGCACACTGTTTGATTCAGGACATTTAGGAGATTGATATTTGGTAAGTTTTTTTACATTACATGGTGGTTTTGGTGTGATTTTGTAACTTTGAAATGTATTTTTCTCTTTTTTCAGAAAATTGTGTAGAAATGCGAAATTCTACGAAGAACTGCGCCCACACCATGATGGATGAATGAACAAACTACAGTGTTACAGCTGAAGGTGTGTAGATTTCAGGAATATAAGTTTGTGGGGTGTATTTCTAAGTTACGGGGTGTTTTGTGGAAAAACTGCAGACTGTCCAAATTCGGAGTTGGCTAAATATTTTCGCTGTTTGAGCCATCGTGCATTGTCTCACTTTGTGCTTTTCGCTTCCACGTCCGCGTGTGTAACCACACATATGGCATACCGTTTGATTCAGGACATTTGGGAGATGATATTAGTAAATTTTTTTTAGATTCCATCAGGTTTTGGCATGATTTCTACCTTTTGAAGTTGTTTTTTTCATTTTTTCAGAAAAGTGCGAACTTCTACGAAGAACTGCGCCCACACAATTGATGGTATGAATGAACAAACTACAGCGTTACATAGCTGAAGGTGTGTAGATTTCAGACTGTCCAAATTCGGAGTTGGCTAAATATTTTCGCTGTTTCTGAGCCATCGTGCATCGTGCATTGTCTCACTTTTGGGCTTTTCGCTTCCACGTCCGCGTGTGTAACCACACATATGGCATACCGTTTGATTCAGGACATTTGGGAGATTGATATTTGGTACCTTTTTTTTACATTCCATGGGTTTTGGCATGATTTCGACCTTTTTGAACGTTGTTTGATTTCATTTTTTTTAAAATCTGGTAAAAGTGCAAATTCTACGAAGAAACTGCGCCCACACCATTGATTATATGAAGAACGAACTACAGTGTTACATAGCTGAAGGTGTGTAGATTTCAGGATATATAGTTTGTGGGGGGTTTTTTGAGTTGGGGGGGTGTTTTGTGGAAAAACTGCAGACTGTTCAATACAAAACTGGCTAATTTTTTTTTGCTGCTTCTGACATTTGGCACTGGTCACGCTGGGTAGTTGGCAGCCATGTCTCTGGTACACCATGAATGTGGCATACCGTTTTATTCGGGAGGGGTTAGGCTTCATATTTGAGATGCGTTTGAACTTTCCTCCACAGTTTTTAGCTGAAATTCGCATTTGATTTTCTCTGATTTTACAGTTGAGGAAAAAAGGAAAATGTGAGAAAGTAACTTACAATTTGACGAAGAGCTGCGTCCGGGTACTGCATTTTGATCAAAACTAACCTCCCTCGTAAAATCCTGCGAGTGTGTAGTTTCTAAAAATATCTCACTTGGGGGGATATTTTAGATAATTTGGTAGATATTCTGTTTAACTGTCAGTAGTGGTTACACATTTTAATTTGGTGTAATATTCTAGGAGGTGCAGTTTTAGTTTGGGGGGGTCTCCTGTACAGGAAACGTCGGGTACCTACATATATCTGGTATCGTTGTACTCGGGAGTATCTGAGCTTTTAGAAACAGTAAGATTTTTGTGTGTAACCTTAAGATAACTATAAGTAAAAATGGGAAAAATCCATGAAAATTTGCAAATTTTTCATTTTTTTTACATATTTTACCCAAATTCCAGTAAAATTTCCAGAAAAGTTACAATATTTGTTACCATATAAAGTACACTTTGTGCTGAAAAAAACAATGTATAATATTCCTGATTTACTGCAAGGTTTCCTACTGTAAAATTAGTCTAAATCGATTAAGGGCAAAATCCTGAAAATTCTTCTGGCAGTTAACGCAAAAAAAAATGAAAATCTCCTGGCAGTGAAAGGGTTAAACCTCGAAATATCCACATTTGAGTATTGTTACCATTATAGTCTATAGGAAGAAATGTCCCGAAATTTGCAGATAACGCCGTTACACTTCAGTGGATTCCTAAGCTAGGTAATAGCACACTTTTCCTATATGCCCTGCATGTCTACCGAATTTCATGTCTCTAGCTCAAAAACTGTAGGAGGAGATACAGTCCAAAAAAGCGGAAGAATAAAAAGGAAGAATAACACAAAACAGTTGCATATATTTTATGTGAATTAAAAAGCCAAGTGCAAAAAAAAAAAAAAAAATGATATTTGATTATTCCACACATACAGTATGTTTTTATTTGTCTGCTTTCTCATTTTTGGGGGTTAGGTCAAATGTAGTCTAGAAGAATCCCCACAGACCCTACTTGGAATGCATCCTATGTGGTCCCACTTTCTGTTCTTGTCACTGTCAATTAAAATCAGGGCCAACCCAAGATAGAGAGGGTGTCTACTGGGGCACCAGATCATGGCTGGTATCTGATAAAACCTGGCAGCCATCGAATGCCTGTGTAAATGAACTAAAGGTTTTAAATGTAGGAACAAATCTGCTCTAAGGCAAGATTCTTGGTAAGGTTAGAGGTTAAAGAATTATTTGTTTCATCGTAAAAGTTAAGCACAAGGTCAAAGCAATATATTTTGTAAGAGCTGATGTACCCGAGGAGGAGAGAGCACTCTAATTCAGTTTAAACAAGACAACCAACCTAACTGTTACAGAGCTGCTCTCAGACTCTGCACAAGTAAAGTTTATGTAGATCACTTTTAAGAAATGAACAGAAATCTATTATTAACATTTCAGGATAAAGTTCCGGTTTGTAAAAACTCACAATTTCCATAAACAGTTTCTCAGTGTTTCCAAATGTGTTGGAACACCCTAAAGCAATGAATATCTAATCCACAGATTTTATTGTGTGTAAATCTACACAAAATGTACATTTTCAGAAGAGAAGTCTTTAATTAAAGTTATATATTTAAAGGAATTTAAAGGAAAAGCTTGGCCCTAAAGAAACATTGTCAAATTGCTTAAACCTGTAATTTATATCCTACAATCCCTTAACAAATGCATAAACTCCGTTTTGCTAGTAGTAAATAGTCATGCATGTTATCATACCTTTGTCTGACTATAAAATCTGTTACCCCATAATGTACAATACACCTTTAACAAAGGTGTATTGTGCCTAAATAGAGGTGGGGGGGTTCGACACCAACTGTCTGCCATGTACAATGCTGTTTTGACACCTTACTCTGGGCGTGCCTATAACACCTATTAGCCACTATCCAATCACACCCTTAACACCTGGCTGTGATATGCTAATTGGGATTTTCCAGGGTACATAATTGCCACAGATTCTTGTACAAGTCATTCTGAATTGAGAAAGCCGCGAAACATCTTAAAGAACTACCGTATATACTCGAGTATAAACCGAGTTTTTCAGGCTGTAAAATCAGCCTGAAAAGCAGACCTCGGTTTATACTCGGGTCAGTCGCTCTAACATACCCTCCAACAGCTGTACCGGGTTTAGAGACAGTCCAGGGTGCGAGTACCTGCAAGAGGAGAGGGAGGGATGATCAGCCTGGCTAGAAACTCTTAATTGGTGCTGGTCCTCCGTGAAACCGGGTGCTGGACTGGCTGCAGACTTGGTAAGGAGGCGTGGCAGTATTTCCCTCTCCTCTGTGAATTTCCGTGATCCAGCAATTGTTCAGGAGGGGGAGAGGCAGAGTAGGGAACAGCCACTGGACAGGAGAGGCAGAGCAGGGAACAGCCATTGCATGGGAGGGGGAGAGGCAGAGCAGGGAACAGCCAGATAAGGAGCAGCACTACTCTGTTTAAGAACAGCTAAGCAGTTACTTCCAGGAGAGGATGGGTAAGATAGTATTAAAGTCAGCAGATAGCAGAACTGATAGTGGCTCTCCTCACCATTACCATTTTTCATTTAGGAGGGAGTATAAGCTGAAATCAATGAATCTTTAAAAGGGGTGCTGGGAGGAATTGGAACAGATGGGGGACCCATAATGAGAAAAGGAGGAAGGGGTCAGTGTGAGGAGTGAGGGGCAGAATTAAGAGGAAAGTGTGGGGTATAAGGTAGGAAAGCATAGAAGAATTCCCATACAGTTGTACAGCCTCAAAACAATACAGAATCAGAAGGCAGTAGTGTTCATATTTTCTACCCTATCACTTTTACTAGTTTTTTAGGTAAAAATAGGTACCTCGGTTTATACACGGGTCGGTTTATACTCGAGTATATACGGTAAACTTCAAGTCCAGTTGATCTAATTGAATACAACAGATATACCATGTATATGAACACATTACCAGTTGGTCACAGCGTCGGTTTCTTCTACTTCAACTCCTGTAGTGGGAGTCCAATCACCTGGCGTTCCGGAACTCTATCCAATAAAGATTGTAGCAAAAAAGAAAAAAATGGGATGGACTGCCAACAGCTACAGATAAAACTTAGCTTTTATTTGCCGAACTGAGCATACTTCACAGAGGGAGACAAACACAGAGGGATATACCATGACCTGGATGAATGAGAACCATCACAAGCACCTTTAACAAAGGTTAAAATTGAAATTAGGTTTAGCAACGTCCTTACTAATTGGAAGTTTCTTAATCCTTCCAACATAATAATTAATATTATTGGTGGGTCATAATACTGTACATTCAGCAGAGCAGTGCTTGAATACATGGCTGTCTGCCTATAGTGAAGGAAGTAAATTGTGAGAGGCCAAGCTGCTAGCTCGATGGAATGGGACAGCGCTGGAAATAAACGTATAATAAAAATGGCTACCAACATTGGTTAGATTAGACTTGGGCTATAAACTTTTATAGGCTTCTTTGGACATCCTGTACCACTGGATGTACTTGTTTCACTACTGGGGTTGGGACCTGGCTTGTGGATCATATTTGTGCAGAGTACATGGATCTAAACCTTGGGCAGACTTTCCCTTATTGCGGTTTAGAACATCTCTAATCAAGACCAGGATGAATACGAACCTTCATAGACAAATATACAGGGAGATTCAATAAAAGTTCTTATCGTTTAAAATGGTGCTAATTTTGCCCCAACCAATCAGATCTTATTTAACATTTGAAAGCTGACATTTGATTGGTTGGGGCAAAATGAACACCATTTAAAACGATAAGAACTTTTATTGAATAACCCTGATACTGACTACCATCAGAATTGTTTTTTGAATTAAAAAAAATTTTTTTTAAATATTCAGAATGATCAAAAAATGATCATCTTCAAGTATACATTTAATTTTCACCTCATTTAATATTTAGGTGCTATAAATTGAATTAAATACACACAGCAGTAATATCACAACAATATACAGTTATTTGATTTTTTTTTTGAGGGAGGTAGAGGGAAGGGGAGAAGCGCTGCAGTACGCATGCCAAACTTCTCCCGGAGGGGAAACAGGAGGCAGAGTTATATATGGACTCTGCTATCCTCCTGGTGGGCAGTTTTTGGGACTTTGGGGGGGGGATTACAGGAGAACCATTTGCAGCTGGGATGTAAGGTAAGGATTTTATTACACTACACAGTGGGGGCCAGTAGTGGGGGAGATTATAGTTTTGGGGGTGGACATGTCCTGTAAAAGCGCACTAGTGTGGCCTAGCCCTAACATTCCTTTCAGACAAATGGCAAACCTGAACAGTTCCAGATGCTTGCCGATAGCGAAACGCCCAGCCAAGTATGCTTGCGAGTGTTTTTGTTTGTACCTAAAGCTGGGTACACACAGTAACAATAAAGCCCCGATACTGTCAGATCCAATGATATCGGGGCTTTACCGGTACTGTGTGTACCGTACTTTTCCGAACAAGCGTGCGGCCACCGAACGATCGAGTCGACCAAACCCTTGTTCGGAAAAGAGGGAAAATTTCCCTCGGCCACGGGGAGTTGGCCGCAGCCGAGGGAACACTGAGCCCCGAGCATTCTCCCTATGTTGTGCACAGGGGGAGTGCTCGGGACTGTGTGTAGCGCGATCATTTTAAAAATGATTTTGCAGATCCTGTCTGTCATCTTTCAAAGATCTTTCAGGTGTGTACCTAGCTTTAAGTCATTTACCTGATGTTACTGGATATAACAAATGTGCCCATCTAATGGTAGGACTCTGTCAATTACAGATAAATGACACCCATGTCTTCTATGAGGATACGTATAAACACACCAATACATCCATAAAGAGGCATACTTATAAACAATCACTATTTGCACTGGCAAAGATTGTTTTTTTCGATGTATTGATTTCATCATGGGAAGAATCGATACGGCGATGTTGCCGGCACACATAGCCATGTATATTGCGTTAAGTTCTGTTTCGCGGTCAAAAGATAAAATGCCGGAAAAGGACCCACTGACAGGCTACATATATGGGTGAAATTAACACAAAGAAACGCTTATTGCCATTCAATAAATATGACTGAACGCTTACCGCGGAGATAAGCGAAATGACGTTTACAGTGGTAAGGACTTTTTGCCGTTGTTATCGCTGCTTTATGAATTGCGTTAAGTCCAAATTCGGCAAAACGAACCTTTAGAAATACATAACATCATCAACTTTGATACTGTTTTTGCAAACCAGAAAAACTCTACCTGCTCCCACTATGGACTCTTTTTTTATTTTTGTATATTTTTTAGATTGCCATCTATGAAATAAATAAATATTGAAATATTTTTAATTGGTATGATTTTGTCGTTTACTGATTTTGTTGTTTTTTTGATCTATATGACTCCTTTTTCACAGTACACTGATTGAGATCTATTGGGATATTATTTCAGCACTTTTAGATCTTTATTGGTACACAGGTGTTATTCATTTATATATTCTATAGAATATCCATGTCTAGGTTTATATTAATTTGTTGGTAATATCACAGCCCCCCACTCTAGATGAGGTGGGGATTTTTTTTTTTGAAATGGGAATGGAGACAGTAATTTAACCATAGCTAATCTAATTACACTTTATTAAAACAAACTGAATTCTAATTAACCATTAAACTGTTAAAGTTATACCATGAAACCCAAATTTACTTGTCCACCCCCGCACTCCTGAAGTTCAATCCCAAATCTCTAAATATCTGCTCTCTATCTCTTCCTGGATGGCGCACTGCCGCCTCAAACTCCATCTATCCAAAACGGAATTAATAATTTCCCCCCCCTAAACTGGGACCTAGTCCACCCTTCTCCATCTCTATTGACAATATGGGCATTAACCCAGTTGAATCTGCATGCTGCCTAGGAGTTATCTTTGACTCCTCTCTTTCCTTCCATCATCACATTAACAATGTCACTAAGTCCTGTCATTTTTTCCTTCATAAAATTGCCCAGATCCACCCTTTTCTCTCTCTCTCTACTACTAAAATGTTCATCCATGCCCTTATAATGTCCCGTCTTGATTACTGTAACATTCTACTACTTGGACTCCCGGCCTCTCATCTCTCTCCTCTCCAGTCTATCTTAAACTCGGCAGCTCGGATCATCTCGCTCTCCTCCAGAAGAGAACCTGCAACGCCAATACTTCAGTCCATAGGGTGGTTTCCCATCAAACAAAGAATCATATTCAATACCCTGCTTTTAACCGTTAAATCCCTTCGCTCTACTGCACCTCCATACTTATCTTCTCTCTTGGTACCTTATGTTCTTGGCCGTGCCCTCCGTTCCTCACTAGGAAATCTTCTCCACAAACCCCCAACAAACACTGCTGCCTCCCGCCTTAAACCATTCTCTCTTGCTGATCCCTACCTTTGGAACCCTCTCCCTCTCTCACTTTGCCTGGTTACATCCATTAATGCTTTCAAATCTAGACTGTTTCTGAGCATCAGCAGAACAAATGATTGTTAGCCCTTTTAAGCACTTTGTACCCATCCCCCCACTTGTATCTGTATGTTGTCCCTCCTAATTAGATTATAAGCTCTTGGGGGCAGGGATCTCATTCATAATGTGTCAAGACCTGTTGCACTTATATCAATTTATACATCATTTATATATATGCTTTCTTAACCGATGTTCTTGGAGACTTTGGATGTGCAATTATTAAGCAGGATCAGAAACATAGTCATAGCAAGGTAGTTGGAGAGTGTTGTGAAAAGAGATCAATCCTATTTCACTGGTAAATTAGCATAGTTGGGCATATACTGACACTGGGATGGAAGTCATTCAGTTTAAAGCCAAACAATTCCGGACAGACATGTCTTGAGCTAGCAAGATATTATCTTGTATAAAATGGGGGAATAGATTCAAGCGAGAAAAACATTATTCTCCCTCTTTACACTGGTAAGGCCTCATTTGGAATATGAGATGCAGTTTTGGAATCCCATATACAAAACAAAGGGACATCTTGGAGTTCAGAGAAGGGCAACTAAATTAATAAGGGGAATGGAGGGGCTTGACTATGCAGGCAGATTAGACAAGTTAGGGCTGTTTACATTGGAGAAGCGACATTTGAGAGGGGATATGATCACTTTATAAAAATATATTAATGGGCCATACAGTAAACTCTCTGGTGCATTGTTCACTAAATACCTGTAACATTTTATAGCTACTCATTTAGTCTGGAACAATTACAGTATAAGACTCAAATTAAACACCACCCGTCCTAAGTGGTAAAGAGTACAGCAATATACAAAAAATTTTTTAGAGCCTAAGGCTGGGTACACCCAGGCATATTTCCGGTCCAAACGGACGATACTTCTGTGTATCGGTTGATTGGGCCGAAAAATCTGTGCTGCCTTTGGACACTGTTACGACAGACGTCGGTCACCCGCTCGACCGGACAAACAGACGATCGGGCATGCAGGTTCCCTATGGGACTGCACGATCGGTCGCACAAACTGTCAGCCACTATTGCTGCGACCAACAGACATTTGTCCCGGCCGAGTGCTCACTAGTAGCAAATTCTCGTTTGGGACAAATAGTCCCCTGGTG
The DNA here is from genome assembly GCA_019447015.1 of Hymenochirus boettgeri. Classification (NCBI taxonomy): domain Eukaryota; kingdom Metazoa; phylum Chordata; class Amphibia; order Anura; family Pipidae; genus Hymenochirus; species Hymenochirus boettgeri. Next base: position 269,585,660 of record CM033470.1, on the reverse strand, counting down.
TGTACCCAGCCTAAAGCAGCATTGTACTGCAAACAATTATTTTATTAAGTGCATTGTTTACTAATCGGTCATATCAGAGGACTCGTGGACATCTTCAGGTTAGGAAAGGTTTCTTTACAGTGAGAGCGGTGAAACTGTGGAACTGTCTTCCAACAGATGTGGTAATGGCAAGTTCATTGAATAGCTTTAAAAGTGGGCAAGAAGTTTCTAAAACTAAAAAAATATTGAGAATTACTGGTATTAATACATACAGTATACTGTAGATCTGGTTGATCCAAGAATTCCACCCCCCTCCCTTTTTAGCTGTTTTTTTTTTTTTCCAATGCTCATTTGTGGTAGCCAAATGATGTTGTCTTTTTACTGGGTTATTGATAGATAAAACCTTACATCAGCTATATTTGTTTCTGCAGATTAATAGCACAGGATAACCTTTTCACCTTTATTACATCATCCCCCTATATATTCTTATAGCTCAGTTCCCCATCTCTCCTAGCTACTAAAGAACTGAGAAACAGTAGGGCAGTCCTTTGTTGGACATTTTCTAGTATTTTTTAAAAATGGAAGTGAGCCTAATATTCTGTAAATTCATTCATTGTAAACCAATGTGATTTGGGGACAGCAGGCCGTTTTGTGACAAAAAGTCCAGCACTTCTGAGAAAAGCTGATTTTTAGCTGCACAAAGATAATTGTTCTGCAAACACTACAGAAAGCAGCGGAAAATAACCCAGTATACAAACAGATCTTGTCATTATCACACTGGGTCTTGACCTGTTTTTTTGTTTGCAGAAGTTTTTTCATTTTCATCCACCTTCTGATTCTAACATTCACTTACATTCTTATACATATTTTTAACAGCACTGTCAACGAAGGTCACTGAGCATTTGAATGTCCTTCGTTTTTTTTACCAAGGTTCCTATATTTAAAATAAGCCATCATCCACCTCTCTATGTTCTGCACAGCCCAAGACATTAAGAAATTACTGATCATAAAATTAGGGGGTGGAAGGTTCTGAATCTGTGGTCACAAATACTAGTTCATCCTTCCAATCTGCGGTTGGCACATGCCCAGTGCAAGAGAAAGCAGAAGATATCAGAAAGAGATCGAATTACAGTGACTGAAGGGGAGGAGGGGCGGGGGTGGGTGGACAGCACAGCCCACAGCAGGGAGTGTTGTAAGGTGTTTAAATCTTTGCTTTTTTTAATGCCCCCTACTTGTGGGCCCTGTGACCCCTCACACTTTTGGTCCCCTTGGTCCTTCCCCTTGCAGCCCCCATGGCCCCTCAACCACTGGAACCTCAGACCCATACCCCACCCCCCACAGAAAACTGTAACAACAGCTTTTTCGGGCAAATGCAGAATCAGACAGAAATTTTAAAATTGCTGATTCAGCCTCTGCCTGAAAATGTTTGGGGGGTGGTGGTAGTGGTGGGGGCATGGGCCTGCAAGTTGGAGGGGCCATGGGGCTTGCAAGTTGGAGGGGCCAAGGGGCCTGCAAGTGGGAGGGGCCATGGGGGCCCATGAGGAGGAGGAGACACAGGGAAGAGGGAATGTCACATGAATAAAAAGCAGATATTGCTGGGGATCCGGTGATGCTGCTACCATTTCACACATAACGTAAATATCTTTAAATCTATGTAAAAAATATAGAATGCAAGAAGGTTATACAAAGCAATATATTGTTTTTTCCCCATATATTTTGTTTAGTGACATTTATGTGAAATCTTTTGCACATGTTGTTTTGCAACTCTTAGCTCTGTAATTATTGAATGTATTTTATTACCTTTGAGCTACACCGTTTATTTGATTTACTATTCATTTTTGTTGGAAGATAGAAATGAATTTGACCAGGGAATATATATGTCCTTTCTGTGACTGGTTTTTAGTGTTCAATGAATAATTATGCTAACAAATGACTCGCTTGCAATGCCAGTGTGATCTATTTCACATATATAACAGAGTATGTTTGTGTTATCCAGGAATTAGCAGGTGACAGGAAGAAACCACCAGTTATATAAGATTCTGTCTGAAAGACATTGCATGTCCTGGAGGATTTGTTAAAAGGGAATCTATACTGGAAACTATATGGGAAACTATAATTCTTCTCAACCACCACTATATCATTTTTTTGTTGATACGATTTCTTTAGATATCCAATCTAAAACTTTTTATATGTCAGCTGTCAATCAAGTTCCTTGCTTTCAAAAACTATTCTTCTGTGAGTAGTTTTACTGTAGCTGGAATGGTGACAGAGTTTTGACAGTTGGAATACTGTATGCTGTGTGCAGGCTTGACAGTTGGTTTGTAGGAAAAAAGTTAGGTCAGATGGAAGTGGTTAAAGGGGAAGTTCAGTGCAAATACAAATGCTTTTCAGGAAAAAGAGCAGTATTTTTTCATCCCAATGACCTTAATCTGCCAATTCAGCATTTTGTCTGTGTATAAATAAATGCAACCAAAATAGTGACTTCCTGTTTGTAGGACCCCTAGTAGAGACCGTTATGGTCTTGCCCTTGACCCAGCACCTGGGTTGATTCAGTTTCTCAGTAGAAATTACTGTTAGGAACATTCCAAGGAAGTGGTGCATCCTGGGAAGAAGAAGGACCGTTAGACTCTGAAATGGCAGCTCACTAATGTCAACAGCATGGAACAGCAAAGGGTATAAATTCAACTGACTTTTCAAAATCGAAGAGAATATGTAGAATAACTAAGAAGGCATTACACAAACTAACAATTTAACAAATATTGATAATTTCCACTGAACTGTCCCTTTAAAAGAGGGAGGGGGATACTGTTTCTAAACAAAATGTTTGCTGGATTAAAGGCATGCAGCAACACACACACCTCAGAGTAAGTGCTACTTACATGGATTCAATTATAGATTAAGATGAGGCAAAATAATTTTTTCAGTATAGTGTCCCTTTAAGGTATTTGTTCAGCTGATTCTCAACTGCAGCAATATAGAGGAACTAAGCACAGAATTGTTTTATTCATTGATATGCACTGCAGCTGTTTGTGACGGTTCTCATTAATCCACATCATGGTATATTCTACCGACTGGCTTTCTCAATTCAGAATGACTAGTACAAGAATTTTTGGTCCAATAACTGTCCATGTAACAGGCTAAATCAGTGTAAGGAAATGGCTCCTGAAAGAAATAGAGAGCTAACAGCGTAAATTAAAATTTGTATAAACCAAGTTTTTCAGGCTGCAAAATCAGTATAGGGAGCGAGTGTGCGGCTGCCTTGTTTCTGCTAAGTTACCGGTTACTTACTATTTAAGACGGCTCCACCGTTTAAGTGAGCAGTCCGACAGGTGAAGTCCCGCAGAGTGCGCGGGTGATGATGTGACCAGGAGGACTGAGCAACGACTGACTGATCATTAGGGGAAGTCAGAGTTGGGCCGTGAGTAAAGTCCAAGTTGCTTGTGGCGATATGGGTTGTTGCAACAGTTATTAAGAGTGTTTGGAGACTTTGGGACATTTATTTGGTAATTGCCACTTACTATTGGAACACTGTAAAGAAGAGTATCTATAGAGGCTAAATGGAACGGCTTTAGTAGTCTTTTAAATGAACAGCAGAATTCTCATAGAGTAATAGCCATATCCAGTATGTCTATTACTGTATGGGATATCTGCTGTCCATTAAAAGGGCAACTAAAAAACAATACAGAATCTGAAGGAGAATGTTATCTATTGTTGCCTTCTGATTCTGTATTGTTTTTAGGCTTTAGTTGCCCTTTAAATGGACAGCAGAATTCCCATACTGTAGTCACATACAGTAATAGCCATACTGGATTTAGCTATTACTGTATGGGACTACTGTATGGGAATTCTGCTGTCCATTTAAAGAGCAACTAAAGCCTCAAAACAATACAGAATCAGAAGACAGTAGTGGTTTATACTCGAGTCAAACACTTTAATTTGTTTTTTTTCTGGTAAAAGTAGGTACTTTGGTTTATACTCGGGCCAGTTTATACTCGAGTATATACTGTATATAGGAAACTCAACCAAAGGAAAAGATGATAGGAGAACACTACATCAGTGTATTTATATTTATTGTGTATTAAACATACAACAGAACTCAACTTCCTCAGAACTCAAGACTGCTAACCACTGAGCCACCTTGCTGTCCATAGCATATTCCTACCTCCCTGTGTACAAAAGAACCCTCCCAATACAATGTTAAACTTACCTAGTGGCACTCAGCTTGCTACTTCAGTTTATGGTTGGGTTGTCCCGATGTGCCTCCTATCTTCTAACCACCAAGCCCCCGTTATGCCCCATATACAGCATATATTTTATCTAATCCCCACATTTTGTTATAATTGGCACACTACTACATAGTAGTGCACCTATTATAACCCCTAGACTTCTCTACATGCTCCCTACCTATTCAAACTAAGGCAACTTTTGGAACTCCTCATTCAGTCTTGAACATGTACACAGCATGGCTTTCATATGGTCACAGAAGTCCTTGGTGAATTCCAAGTTCCTTAAAACTTACAGTAAGGGGGGGCATTTTCTACTATATAGGTTGCTCAGCGTTAAAATTATTTTCCTTTCATCCAGTTACACATCCCAATGAGCCGATAACTCATAACAGTACTGTGCAAACATCTTAGGCTGCCAAAGAAAATGATGTGTAAAGCTGTCAAAGTAGGCAGTATGTGTATATTGCAGCATGCTTAGTTGGAATATAGATAAATAAATGGTTATACTACTGTGTAAAAAGTAAAAAGTTTCCATTATGTTCTTATTAAAAAGATATAGATTTTTTTTGAGTAGCTTGAAGAAAACAGCTCTAGTTCTCAACTCTCTCATGAGAACACCCAGCTTTTCCATATATTTGTTTAATTTCACCATCTGTTCAATAACACACTCCATAAGTTAGCTAATTAACTTCAGGACATGCTGATTAACTAAACAACAGGTCCTTTATACGGTGAATAATATACCCCCTATTTTAACATATAAAGAGGTTAGAAGTCACTGTGACATACAAAAAGCTGAATTCTTCCATACCGGTCATGGAATTCCATGATGACTTCTAATATCCTTATATTTTAGAAAGAAAGGGTTGTATTATTTCATCTAATGCACAACCTTTGGCAAGTCATGTGACACAAATGCCATAGCTAAGCATCATTTATAGGATATTAAAGGATAAGTACACTCTAAAAATAATTTCAGTGTAATTTGAAGCAGCAGCTTAAACTAATCATTTCCTCCCATTTTTTTCTAGCTCCCTCCTGAGCCTACCTGGGCTGAAGGAAAGTTCCTGACATCTTGGATCATCTTTTAGGTCTTTTTACCTCCACCCTCCGTGATTTGTAGGTTCTCCTTCTTTTGCTGGTCAGGAAAAGCACCTTCGGCGCATGCGATGTGACGTCAGCGCGCACTCACCTGGAGTATACAGAAGGTGCCACTGATGCCAATTCATACAAAAGTTCAGTGTTCTAAAAGTATAAGTTGAAATATAAATCCTAAAATATTAACGTGAAGTTTTATATATAATAATACTAATCCGTTTCATATAAGGCCCCATATTTTTAAGTATGGATACACACTGGTATAGCTGAAGATACTAACTTAAGACTTAAGAAAAAGCTAAGCTAATATTAACATAAATTAAAGCATTGTTTTACATCAATTAGGCTGAGGCCACACTGTAACGCACAGGAATCACGCACAAAATCGCGAGCGTTATCACACGCGATTGTGTGCGCTTTTCTTGTGCGTTCGCGTTTGTGTATGCGTTTTCGTCATTTCTCGTTCGTGTTCCCGCGATTCCCATTTTAGCGAAAATCACGAGCGCGAAACACGCGCTAGTGTGGCCTAGCCCTAACACTATAGCCAAAAAGGAATAGTCCATGACTATCCAAGTGGATGGATTGTTGTATCTGTCACAAAGAAAAGTTGAGAAATTAGGTAAAATTAAGACAGAAATGGCAATGGGAGACCAAACAAAAGCTGTGAGCATCTGGCAAGTAGTATTTAATGGTTCATTCTGTAAAGATCATAATGACATCCAAGGTATTTGTGCCTATTGTCTAGCAGAGTCCTCTTCCACCAACGCCCCTGCTTTAACCTAGGAGAAGAAGCCATTTAAGGAGTTATCTTGATTAAAGAGTTGGGAAACCATTATTGTGAAAAGTAGATTTTGCGTTATACTGGCCATACACTTGACAGACATAAGATAGATTAGGCATTCATTCTTATCTTGAGATAATCCTATCTGGCCTATTCATTTTGTGATCTCAAGTCGATTACATAAAAACGGGCTAGGCGGTTCTAGCCCATTAGGTAAGGCTTGTACGCATGCATGATGTGCGCACTGAGCAACGATCCCGGCCAAAAGCAAATACACGGACGATTCTCAGCTAAACCGCCTGTTTGTTGCGGGTAGCGGTTGGTGTCGTTGCTCGGCCGCACATCTTGCATGTGTATGAACCTTTAGATAGATCAGACATTTGTCTATAGATTAATGTCCGATCTATTTGGTATATAAGTAGTGTATAGGCACCTTAGGCTGGGTATACACCAGCAGATATTTTCGGCCGACCGACTGATTCACGGCAATTTAGGTTGGTAGGCCGAAAATATCTGCCGGACAAACGAACGATCGGATGAGTCGATAAATTCCAAGGATCGTGCAGTTCCCTATGGCGCTGCGCAATCGATCGAATTTGCCGCGACAGACGGACATTTGCTCGATCGGGACAAAAAGTCCCTCAGTGTGTACCCAGCCTTAAGACTTCAAAGCATTGTGCAGCTGTCAATGGCAGAGGTTTTAAGTAGAGATACATGTATAGCTTTAGAAAGAAACCTGTATGTTAAGAAACAAGGTGGTCCTTGACTTTATCTGAAAGTATTACTCTTTCCTGGCACATGCACAGCCCTACTAAATTTTAGTGTACATGTGTATGGATAATTAATTTGGCTTGAAAAAGCCTAATTCCTGTTCTATTTCTTCTTCTTTTTCTTCTTCTTAACAATCCTCAAATGTGGATATTTCAAAACAGTTTGTTTCATAAATACAAATGCTGATACCCCCAACCCCCCACACAGACACAGGTACACCTACCTTTCCATTCCCATGGAAGCCATACTTAAAGGGTAACTAGTCAAAAAACTAATTTTGATCAATCATCAATAAAAGTTAGTTATATGGTCATACATGCAAAAACATATACCCCCCACCTCACACGGGTACACACACCTTCTGACCTACCCTTTATTCCTTTGGCAGCCATACTTAAAGTGCAAATAAAGTTAAAAAAAACAAATTTAGATTTTTCCTCAATAAAAGATAGTTTTATGGTTGTAAACACAAAAAAGACATAGCCCCTTAACCAGACCCAGGTACACACACATACTGATCTACTTATCCATTACTGTGGCAACCATACTTAAAGGGTAACTAAAGTCAAAAAAAAGAATTTTGACCAATCATCAAAAAAGTTTGTTTTTTTAACCCCTAACCTGACACAAGTACACATACCTACTGAGGTACCCATTCATTCATGTGGCAATCATATTTAAAGGGTAAGTATAGTTAAAAAAAACAAAACTTTTTGACCAATCATCAAAAAAGTTAGTTTTTTTTTCCCAACCTGACACGAGTACACACACCAACTGACCTGCCTTTAATTCATGTGACAGCCATATTTAAAGGGTAAGTAAAAAACAACAATGTCCTCATCATTGGCATTATTGAGTTTTAAAATCTGCAGCACAAACACACACATTCCCTTCCAAAATGCAGTCTTTCAAGCCAAATTCAAAGTTTATACTTAAACTTTCCCTTTCTAGTTAAAGATGTTGTGCCATGTTAGCCCTTATGATAAAACATAGGAAAACTGATATAAAGGCGATATGTGTTTTGGCTAAAATGAAAACCACAGCAAACCTTCATAACATTAATAAAAGGGAAGGAGAGAGGCAAAGGCAAATGCGACTGAGTGTAGATAAGGGGCAGGATCACGCAGGCATTCAAACCTCCATTTTTGGTACAATAGTCAGAATAGGGGAAGGGAACAAAGGATTCCCTTACCTCAGCCAGGTGAAAGAAAGGGGCGGAGCAAGCGTTTTGGCGGGAACAAAGAAAAAATCAGAACTAACCTTTCTTTTATTCCCTACCCTCTCATCCCGATGTGAAAGTACAAGTCTGGAAAACTATTTCGGAGGTCACTGAAGAAAAAGGGAATAGGGTTTTGTTACAACTAAGGGGCGGAATGCGGTCTCCCCCTCCCCCAGACAGCGGTTAAGAGGTGCCATGGAAATGCAGTATGGGATCCTACCGGCAGCACTGTGCTTTGCGTTCAGGTTGCAAGAAGGTGGGGCAAACCAGAAGGGGCACCTGGGGTAGGTACGGACAAAGGGAATCCCGATTGTCTAGACTGCCAAAACACCAGCTGATGTGCAGGGGGACTCAGCTGGTGGGAGCGCGAATTATGCCAGCAGATGTGTAGGGGGACACAGCTGGCAAGGGCGGAGAATGATTGGCAATGTCAATCAATTAAAGCCAGCTGATGTGCAGGGGGACTCAGCTGGCAAGGGCGGAAAACTGGATTGGGGCTGAACAGGCCAGGTAATACCAATCCATGCCAGCTGATGTGCGGGGGGACTCAGCTGGCAAGGGCGGAAAACAGGAAAAAAGGATCGGGGCTGAAAAGGCCAATTAATACCGATCAATGCCAGCTGATGTGCAGGGGGACTCAGCTGGAAAGGGCGGCGGGCGATTGGGGCTAATCGAGCCAGCCATGGGGGAGGAAGACCGCATTTAGTTTAGAAGGGGACTCTGAAATTGTGTTTTTTATGAATTATGAATAATTTTTGCCAAGAAAAAAGTTGTGCCGTGTGTTTTTCAAATTTTAAGGTTGGATGTCTATCTATGTGGTAATAAAAAAGGTATATCCAAGATTTATGGTTAGGGAATTTGGTTTTTTAAGTTTTAAGGCCCGGGTGGGATCTCTGACCCTTATAGTTTCTATTTGTAAATGACAGCACTAAAGCTTTCGTGGTTAGATATTATATTGTTTTGGCTAGAGGATTAGATAAAGGATTAAATGGCTGTGATGAAATATACCACTGGGACATTTTTGGGTGCCACGGTGAAATTTAAATTCTTAGCTTAAACTAGGTACACACTAGCGATAAAACCCCTGATACCGTTGGATCTGAACCGAACGTTTGGGTCGGCCTCACAGTCGTTCGGGAAAGACCAAAAATTTCCCTCAGTTGCGGTAGTCTCACTATAAGGGAGTTGGCCGCAGTCATGGGGAACACACAGTCGCAAGAGTTCTCCCTATGCTATGATACGGATAAATACTTTCATCTGGACTGTGTGTTCCCTGATCTTTGAAAAATGATAGACAGGATCCTGTATGTCATCTTTCAAACATCTTTACTGTGTGTACCCAGCTTAAGGCTTCCATCTCTGGCTGGGTTATTACTTCAGTTATTCAAACAAGTTCAGTTGAATTGACTATTATTACTTGCTATACAATGACCTGGAGGACTGAAAACCTTTACAGACATACAAATCCATGAATGTTCTTCTTTTATTGTGACTTTAGCTTTACTACCCAAGGTACAGTCTCTGGTGCAGTTTCATTAAGCAATTCTACTAAGAGGATTAGTCTGTGCAAATTTTACAATGCACATGTGTTAACACAAATTAGATTATTGAAACTTGTAAAACCTGATTTCCAGTTCATTATTGGTAAAAGTACAGAAGTATGGTTTTGCACATGACCTTTGACGAATGAATGGCCATTCTGGACGATAATTGTATTTGTAAGGCTGGTCAGCATGATTGCTGGTCTGACCCATTTGATAAGCTAATGATGCCCAACTAAATCCGGTACCAGGGCCGGATTTCTAACAAGGCACGCGAGGCCCGTGCCTACAGGCGGGGAAAATAGAGGCGTGATAAGCAAAAACAACCACAATTATCAAGTCCGGACCACTTCTCCTGTATTTACGTTCAGCAGCATGTTCACTGTCCCTCTCGCGTACACATACGTTTCATATGCGAAAGGGACAGTGAACATGCTGCTGTATGCAAATACAGGAGAAGCGGTCCGGACTTGATAATTGTGGTTGTTTTTGCTTATCGGAAATGTGGGTCAATGTGAGTCACTCGCTCCTCTATTTCCACCCAATACTCCCTCCCCTGCACATTCAGGAGAATCTGTGCACATCATAACTTATTGGTTCACATGGACTTAAGGTATGTACGACTGTGGGAAAACTGTATTATACCAGTCACTATTGGCAAACTGTATTATACCAGTCACTCCGTGGGCAAACTGTATTATACCAGTCACTGTGGACATTAATATATTTATATGTTTAATGAATAGTTAAAAGGGAAAGTTCAGCACAAATACATGTTTTTAAGAAAATGGAAGTATTTTTTCTGCAGAGGGTGTGGTAATGGGTGTGGCTAGCAGTGTGTGTGGCTAATACTGGGTGGAGCTTAAGGTGGCAATCGATCTGTGCCTACAGGCTCCTGAAGCCTAAATCCGGCACTGCCCGGTACAGCTGCTCGTTCTCTGCCGGTCACGTGCAAAATCACGTCAGTACCAGCATTTACATGTCTCCTTTTACCTGTGGTTTATCAGTGGAGAAAGTGATTGTTAAAATTGAGATAATCCCATAGCTTTCTAGCCCCACTGGAACATATGGAGTTGTATTTTTGACTGAAATCTAGAGGGGTGCAGGATCACTGCCTTAAGCTGGGTACACACCATACAATAATTCGTCCCGACCGGCCGACATTTCAGTGTTTCGGTTGGTCGGGCAGAATTATTGTATGGCGTCTCCGACCGATCACCGACTGGTCCTTCGTCTGAATCGAAAGGGTCAAAAAACCATGACCGATCGTGCGGTCCTCTACGGACAGCACAATCAGTCACGGGAATTGTCGGAGAGGTCGAAAGTCTCGAACGCTCGGTCAGGACGAAGAATTGTAACGTGTGTACCAGCCTCAAAGGTTCGTACACACCTTAGATTTTCCCCAACCGACCATAGATCCCAATATACAACCGCGACGTCCGGCTGTGTACGAACCTTTATTATCTGTAAAGTTTTAGATTTTGGCTTTATATAGTTATTACCTTCACTAATTTATTGTCTCAGACATAGACATACAATGCACAAGTACAGCCCAAAATCCCTGAACACCAGATAACTGATTGGTAAATCCGTAGCCTGGTGGATGCCCTGCAAAACTGTTCCACATTTCAGTAGCAATATCATTAAATCTAGATGTAGTCACAGATACCGGAAACAATAATTATTATAATTGACACGTGATTGGTGATCAGTTTTCAATATATAGTAAATAATGTTTTTCCATTAAAAATTAAATCAACCAGGCTGTGATGAATGAAATATAAATGTTAATGGCAATGTATAGTCTATAGATAAAGATATTAAAGATGATTGTTTACTAAAAAAGACAATCAGAAAAGTCGAATAAACTTTTGTTTTATTATATTTGGCTTTTCATAAAAAAATAGGACAAAATGTATAACACAATCTGTACAAGGAGGAACAGACTAATTATGCAGCTTTATTGTCATTAATAAATTCCTTCACTTCAATGATATCCCCAAGTTGTACATAAGATTCTGAGTGTTGCTGTAGGGACTCTTCTTGGACTCTGCCATTGCCTATATCACAGAGTTTAAAAAACGAAAAGGGAGCTCAGCTAAGGTAAGTAACAGCCCAGTACATGTTCATCAACTCTTAAATAAACTTTATCCTTCCTCACAGCATGCAATATTTAGATAAAAAGATAATAACCTGTTTGGTTGGTGTCACATGTGCAATAGAATCACCCGTTTAATCATTTATGGTAGCATTACAAATATTTAATGACTGCATTGCTCTCCTGCAAGGGTTCCTTACTTAACTAGCAACCCTTGGCTTCCATGGGAGTTTATTGTATGATGACCTTATATAGGTGAAATCAATAATTAGAACATTGAAGGTTGATGTAAAACAATGTTTGTGGAAACAGTATTAATGCAACAAAAAATATTACATCATTTTAATGTTAAGATAATTTATATGGCAAGCAATAATAAAACTCCATCTAACAACCCACTGCATTGTTCTGATAGACTCAAGCCATTGCTAATATACTGCACAGTATGCAATATTGTTAAATTACAGATCAGAACTAGACTGCAGGCCTTCAGACCCCAATTGTGCATTTATACTTGAATATTATACCCTTTGTGACATCATATATAAATCACAGGCATTTTACTACTCATTACTGGTCATAAGGTCATTAATGCTACTGTAAGTAAAGGAGCCAATGCAGTATACTTTATTAAGACAATTCAACAGAAACACACTTTTAAGGTTCATACACACGCTCAATATGGCCATCCCCGATGCCTACACGCAACCCCTTACCGAATGCATACACACAGACAATTCTCGGCCGTAAAGGTCATTCGTCACGTGTGGCCGTCGGGGGTCATGGGTCAGGGCGCACATTGTGCATGTGTACGAGCCTTTTCACTCTATGGTGAAAAAATAATCATCCAAAGCAGTTTTTATATTCATATCATTGATCTATTGTTGATCCGTCTTTGTTGTGGCACAGGAAAAAATATCTGATAAATATTTAATCACAAATGGATTGTAGCTCATATTTGCCAGGGATACTAAACATCAACACCCTTAAATATTTGGTCACAGGCAGACAATTGTGGAAAGGGGACACGAATATATAGGTCCATCTGAAAAAAAGTCATAGGGGCACATTAATGAATCACAGTGTGTGACACATACAGTAATTAAGGCATTTTGGGCCTTTATCGCTCTGGGTAAATGTTCGTTCCAGTATTCCAGATTTGCACGACCTAATATCTGGTGTTTAATAGTCATTAAAATCCTGTGTACCATTTGGCATTGGTGCGGGTGTCTTTTGCACTGCTGGCGCAGCCTTCGCAAGTAAGGTGTAAAAACTTGCTCTAACCTATTTGATAGCAGTTAGAGCACTTTTACCCTTCATTTTACCGCAGTGCCCGGCAGTAAATGAAGCAGTATATGTTTATGTGTTTATCATGGAGGGATATTTCCCATTGCCAGTTGGAGTCAGGGAGGAATTTTTTTCCCCTTCATAATTCTGGTGGTTTTTTTTGCCTTCCTCTAATTCAACTGTTAGGCAGGAAGTGTGGGTATTGCTGAGTTGGTTGGACTGGATGGACGTATGTCTTTATTCAACCTCAAATACTAAACTATACTATACTAAACTTTACTATACTATACTAAACTATACTATACTATACTATAGCAGTATTTATAGACATCAAATTTGGCAGAAATTTTTGGCCCCCAAAAAAGTCTGAGGTGGCGTTAGTTTTTGGGACTTTTCTGGCCTAGATAGAGGTTATTTTTGCTAATTCCTAACTGCCATGGTGTGTTTCCCCGTTTAACATATCAGCAGATACGTTTTCTAAGTTTACATAAGTCTCCTAAATGTTTTACATGTATTTTATTAATCACTCTGCTATGCTTATCCATGCTCTCATCCTTTCACGCCTGGACTATTGTAACCTTCTGCTTTCTGGTCTTCCCCATAAGCGATACTTAACTCTGCCGCACGAAATGTCTCGCTCTCTAACAATCTGGAAATTACTGATCTTATAGTTAGAAAATATTTGATCGGTTGCTGCAGATTAGCATCTCTTATTAAATAAGACCAATGTGTGGCTATGCTTATCCATGCCCTCATCCTTTCACGCTTGGACTATTGTAACCTTCTGCTTTCTGGTCTTCCTGCTTCCCATCTTTCTCCCCATAAGTGTTACATAACTCGACGGCACACAATGTCTCACTCTCTAACAATCGGGAAATTAAATCTCCTGTGTCGCAAATATACCTGCCCCCCATTAAATAACATGTTATCTACAAAATCCTTCTCTTAACATTTAAATCCCTTCTCTCTGCTGCTCCTTCTTATATTTCTTGTGTCCCCATATGTCTCTTATACAGACCCCCCCACTCACACTGCCCCCTCTCGTCTTAAACCTTTTTCTCTTCTGGCTCCCGTCCTCTGGAATTCTATTCCCCTCTCTCTACGTCAAGAAATCAAGTTTAAATCTAACCTCCCATCTTTCTGAGCACAGCACAGCATAGGACTGTTATCACTGCACCAGATATTACTATGGCACCTTTACCCTTTCCTGTGTACCTGTATGTTACCCACCTAACTAGATTGTAAGCTCTAAGGGGCAGGGACCTCTCCCCTCATGTTACATGTTTCAAGCACTTGTATATTTCACGAAGCACATACTTATTTAGATATTTGTATTTATTTATTGTCCCCTTGTACAGCCCTGAAGGGGCCTATTGTCCCGAAACGTTTTGTGTTGTTTTTGCACAAATAAAGAAGCGTTCACTGTAGTGTGCTCCTTTACTTTTTGCCTTGCTTGGATATTGAAGCCCTGGAAGTAGGGGGCTGAGAGGACTGCACCTACCAATTTGTCTGGCTAATGAGCCAACAGCAGTGTGCCACTGTACATTTGGAACTTCTTGTAATTTACTAATTAACATTACCATGCCCTTATCTTTTTTGTTTTAATTTTTTTCCTCATTTATTTAATTTATTGCTTTCAGCATGTTGGTGCCCACTTGTGCTGAAAATCAAGGAAATTACTGGTCTAATAGTTAGGAAATATTTGATCGGTTGCTGCAGATTAGCATCTCTTATTAAATAAGCCCAATGTGTGGCAATGCTTATCCATGCCCTCATCCTTTCACGCTTGGACTATTGTAACCTTCTGCTTTTTGTTCTTCCTGCTTCCCATCCTTCTCTTGCCCTTATCTTTTTTTTTATTTAATTTTTTGCTTTTACATTATTTTTAATGCCACTTCAGCATGTTGGTGCCCACTTGCGCTGTGACCACTGCCATTTGCGAAAATCACACCTAAAATGGTGATCAATGGTTTACAGTGCACCAGGCCCCACCACACCTAGTGTAGCCAGTCCAATTGGCCTACCCTGGCATGCGCTTTTCAACATGCAATCATGATCAGCCTAGCCCCAATAAGCAAGAAAAATGTTGAAATATTTAAATGTAAAACTATGGCTACACTATTATAACAGGAAAATTCATATGGAGGAATTTCTGGTTTCCAAATTTAAAAGACAGACCTAGCTCTTTTAGTGTGAGTTAAGGTGGCCATACATAAACCCGATATAACTTACCCGTCCGAATGCTCACGCGACGTTCCATCGATCCTGCCGGAACCACCTCTCCCATTCTTCTATGTGACCGACATGCAATCTCAAAATGCCATTCATTTTGCAATCGCATGTCGGTCGCATAGAAGAACGGGAGAGGCAGTTCCCGGCAGGATCTATCGAACATCGCGTGAGCGCTCGGTCGTGTAAGTAATATCGGTATATGTATGGCCACCATAACACCTTATTTTGGTGGCTATTTATGTACGTTATTAATGCAGGGGTTATTTAAATATCTGCAAACCAGTGCATCTTCAGCATGAGATGGCCACTAAACTACAGTATGTCATATTGCATAATCAGACTTTTTTTAATAAGAGGTGCAAAAATCTCTCTAGCTGTTAATTTGCGGCAACCAATCAAATGATGCCTTTTTACTGGTCTAATAGTTAGAAAATATTTGATAGGTTGCTGCAGATTAGCATCTCTTATTAAAGGATAAGTGCACTGTAAACTCAAGTTATGTTTATTTGGAAGATGCAGCTTAAAAAATACCGTTGCCATATTTTTTTTTTTACCTATGCCCCTCCAGAGCCTAGCTTTGTGCCTTGAAAGTTGCTGATATCTTGTTACTGGTTTGTTGAATGTTAAGCTCCGCCCCTCTGAGATTTCCTCTGCTTTCTCCTGCTTGAGCCCCAAACAGTAATGCCTGTGAGTTCCGTGCACTCTCCTGCTTGAGCCTCAAACAGTAATGTCTGTGAGTTCCGTGCACGTGCGTGTGCACGGAACTCACAAGCATTACTGTTTGAGGCTCAAGCAGGAGAAAGCAGAGGAAATTTCAGAGGGGCGGAGCTTAACATTCAGCAAACCAGTAACAAGATGTCAGCAACTTCCAAGGCACAAAGCTAGGCTCTGGAGGGACACAGGTAAAAAAAAATATGGCAACAGTATTTTTAAAGCAGCAGCTTCCAAATGAACATAACTTGAGTTTACAGTGCACTTATCCTTTAAATAAGCCCAGTGTGTGGAGAATAGAAAACGAATAACCACCCCACACATTAAACTGTTAACCAGTGGTTATGACATGTATGCCAAATAGAGAACGGTCCGTTTTCGAACTTTCAAACTATATGGTTCGAAAACGGACCCATTAAAGTCAATGGGAGTCAAATAGTTCGAAAAGTTCTAATGAAATACAATTAAAATATCAATGGTAACTTAATGTAAATGGCTGTGGGACCTGGGAGATGGTCGGGGAAACACGTTTGAATATCCTGAACTTAAAAAACGTGCGGTACTTTCGAGCTCCTGTGTTCGATTTTCGATAATTATCCCATAAATGATTCAAAGATCGTTCGATTTTCAAATTCGATAATTATCGAATGTTCAAATCGTATATGGGCTAATTATCGAATATTCGAAAGTCCGAGAAATCCGGGTCCGGGCTAGTTTGAGAAGTCCGAATCCGTTCGAACTCAATATGTTCAGCTCGAACTCTGGTTCGAGTTCTAGTCCATCTCTAATGCTAAATACTCTTTCTTCTTTTTAACTTTGTAAAGTAGAGAGTGACTATGGAATGCACAGTCTGTGACCTATTAAATTAACATTGATATTTGAGGCTTAATAATGAATGTAAATCATGTGATTACCTGCGTAATAAGGGACCTCAACTGCTATATTTTTAGCTCTACAAATTATATCAGTTAAAATCTCATGTGATTGTGGGTGCTGTTTGTCCTCTTTTTTTCATACTTCTCTGCTGTTAACACCTTTCATCTGGCTAAATTTGCATTTGGCATCAATCTTATAGACTTGAATGGTGTTGACAACTGAAAGATAATTGCTGTAAAAAGCTCCTGCAGTAGCTCAGGACTGGACATGTGTTAAGGTGTCCATAGACTGATCGATATTATTAGGCTATCGCGGGTAATAATATCGATTGAACAAAATTTCCTCACATCCCGATATTGAAATCGTCCAGATTTCCCTAGCTGGCACTATACACAGAGCGATAATCGGCCAACAATATCGCTGCAGCTATAGCCACCTTAAAAAAAATAACAATCAGTAACTAAAACAGTGGGTGTGTCTGAGAGAATGGAATGCTGGGAAATAATGCATGGCTGGCTTGTTAATAAGGTGAAAGGTGATGCACAGATTAATGTTTTAAAGTTGAAGTGTTCAGTTTTCTGAGTCAGTGTTATTTGGGGGATTTAGTTGTGCTTTAAATTTTTCTTTATTTCAATTTTAATTACTGGAACTAAATGCATTAGTAGGCTGTGGTTTTCTTTTAAGCATAGTGCTTTTGTATAAAAGTTGTTTTTGCATTCCAAAGAGAACTAAACATAAAAACCTTGTGTGAGATCCAGTGTCCTGTATTGCTGCTTTAAACTTTTCAAAATTTAAGTTTTCAAAAGTTACTTTAGTTTCCCTTGGAGCTGGGAAACTGGTGTAATTTAGCCCTTTGATCCTGCTTCTCCAAGTTGCTTGTCCACACTAGGGAGTTTGCAAATAAGCAATGCATTTTCCTCCCTACTGTCGTCCTAAAAGCAAGTAACATGTCTACACTTGGCGTCATTTCTTCCAGCTCACTCTGTGGAACATCTGTGCAATCTTCGGAGGAATGTTTCTCTTCTGAATCTAAACTTGACAATATATAAGGTAGCAACCAGGGTGCCGGACTGCTGCCTTGTTTACCCAAAGTTTAGCTTTCATATTTGTTCTGCTTTAAAGAGCAGTCATAAAAAACCTTTTATATTGTGGTAGAGCACCCCCCAAACCCCATATTTGTATTAGTAAGAATTGTCAAAGATGCCTCTGAAAGGACTTACCTGGTCCATCGCCACTCCTTCTCTGCAGCTGAAAGACACTCTACTTCCTGGTCGCAGCTGTCAGTTAAGGTGCGATGTGAGGTCACGCCTAATTGTCTGACAGCCATGACCAGGAAATAGAGAGGCTGTCAGCGCAGAACCAAACTGCTCAATCATTAGCAGGAGCATCACCAAGGCTTCGAGGGACCAGGTAAGTTAAGTCCTTATAGAGGTATCTTTGACAATTCTTACTAAAGCAAAAATGGGGGTTGAGGGGGTGCTCCAACACGAACAAATATGGAGGAGCACACTATAATAGTGATTCAAGGTTTATTTTAAAACAACATACAATGTTTCGGGACCACCTTGTCCCTTCCTCAGGGTGCTCTACAAAAATATATAAAGTTTTTTGTTTTTTTTGACTGTACAATGTTTTGGGATATTGAAATAAAAATGACATTACTATTGGGTCTAATCAGCTTTTAGAAACTGCGTTGAACAACTGTAAACTTCATCTATTCCTGTGCTGCATATGTTACACATATATCATTAGTTCTGTAAACATGCAGCAAATATTTCTTCATTGCCTGGGATGCATAGTTGATTTTTCTTTATTAAATACAGATGGAGCAATTGTTAATATACCAGTAAACTTTAAATGGTAAGTTCACACTTTAAATGAAAACCTTACTGTAGCTGCTTCCCCCCTAAACTGCAAGTCTGCAGTACTTTTTCCACAACATGCCTAATTTCCGCTATTCATCCCACCCTCCACCAGAGGCAGCAGCCTTTTTTTAGTTCCTTCCAAGTCGAAGCAGGCAGTCATGAGCTGGACAGCTGATGTTAAGCCAATCACTGACAACAACCCACGCTGCCTTTTCTGTGTATGTACGAGCTAGAGATTGGGATGAATAAGAAAAGTTTAGTTCAGGTTATTTTATATATAATGGAGACATGAATTACTATATCTTTTTTATTTTACAAATGCCACAGTCCTCTGCTCCTGTTGGCATGACGATGGGTGATGACATATATATATTTTTTAAAAATGTACTTTAAAAATGTATAATTAAGGGCCGATACGACCCATTTTAAAAAAAATAACTGACAAAATAATTGTGTGTTTTGATTCTGTTAAGCTAAAAACAGATGGTCATGTTGGTTAAAAAATCTATACCTTCCCCACCCCTGGATCCCCAAGAATGCTAAAGTTACTTGTGCAATGTTTCTAAATGAAGATATTCTGTACAGTATTTGCCACCCCTGCTTCTGGTCTTTCGTATTCTGCAGCAGCCAATCCAGCCAAGCTTGTACAGCTTTAATGGGCAAGTCCACTCAAAAAAAGTCTTTGGAAACTCTGTATATCGCAAAAGTGGGGTTTGGGGGGGGGGGGTAATCTACAGTTTGCAACAAAGAGGAGGTGGCAACCTTAGAAGAAGAGGGTGATGAATACTAACTAGAATAACTTCCTTCGGAAACATGCAGGTACTTGGATTTTCAGGGGTGGGGAAAGTAATTACTGCATTTTAAATGGGGTGGACTTGCTCTTTAAGCTCCAATGGAGAAAAAGCATGACTGATGATCACTGCTTCAGAATGGATTAAAAATGTTGTCATTACTTTCTAAACGAACCTCTATGTTCTAAGAATCAAACCATAAGCACGAACACTGGTGTTCTTGAGGAGACTGCTATTAACTATAGTATATCACTATACTAGCGATTCTCAAAGGGAAGAACAGAGTACTTAATAGTTGTTAAAACGTCTTATGAAAAGCAAGGTGTTCATTGTTAATTTAATTTTATTTCCATACTGTCGTTTATAGTAGGTTACAAATTCTTGTGCCTTTCTCAACTAAC
The DNA here is from genome assembly GCA_019447015.1 of Hymenochirus boettgeri. Classification (NCBI taxonomy): domain Eukaryota; kingdom Metazoa; phylum Chordata; class Amphibia; order Anura; family Pipidae; genus Hymenochirus; species Hymenochirus boettgeri. The sequence goes on along the minus strand of CM033470.1, from coordinate 269,565,784 downwards.
CCATATTCAGCAAATGGTAAGCCATTTGTTGTTAAAATGAGTCCCTGTTGGTTTTAAACTCTTTATTTAAATTTTCGAATGTACTTTGATGATACCAACTTGCATTTTATTTTCAAATCATACATTAGAAAATGAATTGATTTCCATGTACAGTTCTGAAAGTTATGTGCTTTTCAATTAAATTTCTTTTAACTTATGATTAGTAAGAAAATGATGAGCTCATGGAGGTAGATAAACCAATCAGCAATGGTTGTAGAAAGACTATTTGAATCTCTGGATTGTTCAGGTGAGTCATTGTTTTGTTTATCTTTAAAAAAAAAAAAGGACGATCAGTTACAAACATCAAACGATATTGATTAGCACTTTTCGTAAAGTGTTACTATATGGAGAATATTTTTCACATTTCTTGAAAAAAAAAATGGTCGGAACTCAGTTAATCCAGCAAAGAACGTGTTATTTATTATCTCAGTACTGCTCAGTACGTGTAAAGCTATAATTGTGCATTTGGGGTTCTATTCTGGTTCTTTATCCTTCACTTTTCTTAAATGACGCTGTTCTCCAAAAGTGTGCACCTGGGCAAAATGATATTTTAATACAATGAAACCTTGTGCTTGAAAATATCCTTCAACTCCATTCAGAATAAAGCTGCTTGCTGAACTCCCTGTCACTGTGTAAATCAACCAAAGTAGGGATTCTCATTCTGGAAGTTGTAATCCGGGCAAACCTTCTGCACAAGCTTGTAGTCAATGCTGTAGAATGAGATAAAGATGCAGATAACCTTGAAGGGTTTTGCACACAACCACGCAGCATGGCTTTGAGTGTGTTCCATATAGCATGATTTGGCAGGGTCATAAAGGCATGGTTTGTTCTTCAAGGCTCTGTTTGTTTTTTCATATTCCACTCTACAGTTAAAAGTCTTGGTTTCTCTGGTATCTAAAGTTGATTGTTGAAGAAGGTCAAACTCTACCACTTTAGTAGGCGGAACAATGCTTACGGACACATTACCAAGGCTAGATGAATTATGTCGGAAGTAGACACTAAACGTTCCATTAATGTGATCCACAATCTTTCCGGTCACCAGGAGACTAAATTTGACTGTTTTAATGTTGAAATAGAAATCCCCCCAGCCAAAAATCTTCTTGGTCCTTCCAGTCTTCAGAGAAGGTTTACGCTTGGCTCTCTGACCCATTCCACCACTCAGAAGTGTCTGGTTTTTGCTCCACTCCCATGGACTCAAAGGAGAATGTATAGGTGTTTTTGCTTTAAAAGGGTCTGTTGAAAATACTTTGGATGGATAGAAGGAATGAGGCTTGGTTGTGCCATATGGTCCATTCTTCACTATTCCTGTAGCCCCAAAGTCAAGGTATCCCAAAGTTTTTGACATGTGACCTTCTAAACATAATGCCTAAAAGGAAACACAATACGTTAATATCTTTCCATGGGCAGAAAATTGTATTGGTGGTTTACTGATAAAATGAATACAGCATGCCTACAAACAGATATAATAAACAAAGGATTCTGCAAGAAAGCAAAACTATTTTCCTGAAGCGAATCAATGAACTAAAAAAATAAATAGATTTTAAATAGGATTCTTCTATGTTTCAGATTACACAAGATCCACACCCATGTTAATGCCAACGGATCTGGGAGGGCTGAAATCATCAAGCACTACAGACCCCTGTTTATTGTGCTGGCCAATGGGAACTGATCTGACTATGTGACAGCTCCTCCAGCTGTCAGTGTAGGGGAGAGTGGCACTGATAAATAGCCTGGGTGACATCAGCTTCCCAAATTGCATTTTCAGAGCTGATTATTTTGCAACATGTGAAACTTTGAAAAGAGTCGAGTAAAGATCCGGAGAGCTGGAGTGTTGCCTTATCTTCTTTGAAAGGAGACAGGTTACACTTTTTGGTGAATTACAACTACAGTAGTTTTTCTGTTTCTATGACAGCAATTAATGTATAAGAACATTATCCATACACAAATATATTTTATATTTATGAAAACTAATTAAATTTATCAAGTTTTAAGAATGGAAAACTGGGTTCTGCAGCAGCAATTTGCATTTATTTTTATACAAACATAACACAGTAATGACAGGTCCCTTAATTTAGAATAATAGAATATATCTGATTTCTCATTATTAGCTGTGCTGTAAGTAAATCCCCATAAGTCATCACCAAAACTGGAAGTGCCACATTGTCACAATTAAGATGATCTGTCACCACCAGCTGTGAAGCTGTGAAAATGACACAGAAGTTATTTGTCCTTTGCATCGACACTATATATTGTTATATGTGAGATTAAAAGATGAAACATGACAAAGGAACATGGTGTGCATCTTAAGAAGTACAGCATTGTAGGAACAATTATTTTAGATATTATAATAAATCTGCTTTTACAATTTTTATTCCTTTTGTCAAGTATTTTTGTTTCCACTGGCAAAACAAATACTTCCAAAAACATCTTTTTTTTAACAGTTCATAAATTCACCATTTTGTTCAGTTTTCTAACTGTAGCATGCTAGTAAAGCGCTAATGCTGGCCATTGGTGCCAAATATATTTTTCCACCCCCGCACTTAGTCCTGACACCCAATCACGCATCTCAGACTGTCTCCATGCTGTCTCCTCATGGATGGTGCACCGATGTCTCAAACTAAACCTGATTAAAACTGAACTAATCATTTTCCCACCTAAACCTGATCCTATCCCACCTTTTTCTATTTCTGTGGACAACATCCCCATTTACCCTATTCAGTCAGCATGTTGCTTAGGGGTTATTATTGACTCCTCTCTCTCCTTTTCCAATCACATTAACTATGTTGCTAAAACCTGTTGCTTTTTTCTTCGTAACATTGTGAAGATCCGTAGATTCCTTTCTCTTCCAACTACTGCTATTCTTATCCATGCTCTCATCCTATAACATCTGGATTATTGTAACCTGCTTTCTGGTCTTCCTGCTTCCCATCTTTCTCCTCTTCAGTCCATACTTAACTCTGCCGCTCTCTAACAATGGGGATATTAAATCTCCTCTCTACCACACATCTACCTGGCTTCCCATTTAACAACGCATAATCTACAAAATCCTTCTCTTAACATTTAAATCCCTTCACTCTGCTGCTCCTTCTTATATTTCTTTTCTAGTGTCCCCATATGTCCCTACCTGTACCCTCCACTCATCACAGAACCATCGCTTATATAGACCCCCCCACTCACACTGCCTCCTCTCGCCTTAAACCTTTTTCTCTTTTGGCTCCTGTCCTCTGGAATTCTATTCCCCTCTCTACTTCAAGAAACCTCAATAAACAATTTTAAATTTAACCTGTCAAGCTATCTCTCTGAGCACAGCAAAACAAAGGACTGTTGATACTGCACCAGTTATTACTTTAGCACTTCCACCCTTTCCTATGTATCTGTATGTTACCCACCTAAGTAGATTGTTAGCTCTAAGAGGCAGGGACCTCTTTCCTCATGTTACATGTTTTAAGCACTTGTATATTTTGTGATGCTCGTACTTATTTATATATTTATGTATTTATTTACTGTCCCCCTTGTTGACTTTTTGTATTCTATATTGTACAGTGCTGCATCCCCTAGTGGCTATATAAATAAACATACATACATTTAAGAATATTTATTGTTCCTATTCTGGCAGAGTAAGCTGGCCCCTCCCTCCATGCAGTCAATCAAGGCTGTGACAACTGACATCACAGACAATTGACTGCTGTTTCACCTGCTGCCTCCTCTGCACATGCTCAAGCTTATAAAAAGCTCATTGAGCAGAGGGAGGAGACAGATACCTTTGCCAGAAAGAAATAGAACTTATCATTAAATATTTGGTTACAAATGCATGCAATAAACTGGTAAAAATAGCAGTCGGGGTTACTGGCAAGTCACCAGTTTTTTTGTTTTAAGGGTAGACGTGCCCTTCAAAAGCTGATTAGTTGCTATGATTTGAAAGTACATACATACATACAAAACTCAGGAAAATGAAAAAACTTTTGCTTTAATCTGTGACATAACAGCCCCAACCCCTACCAAAAATTTCCTCCTATTATTTCTCACTGGGCAAGGTGATTTTCTGTTTCTCTTATTGTAATGAAATAAAGAAATTAAAACACACAGCCGTAAAGAAGAATTAAAGGGTATGTCCACCCTTATAAAAAAATTTTCACCAAACATTCCCCCTGTCCCCCCAGCCCCAACCGCTATGTTAGTATTATCAGAAAATGCCCAAAACTTTACTTCCCTTCCCTCTTTCCTTTGCCGCGCTGCCAGGCCCTCTGCTTGCGAGAAAATGCAAGCAGAGGGGCGGGACCGGCAGTCGTGACTGTGATTGGCTGAGTGGCAGCCAGTCACGGACGCGGCTGCCGGGAGTTCAGTGCGGCGGAGGCAAGAGGGAAGGTAAGTAAAGTTTTGGGCATTTTCTGATATTACTAACATAGCGGTTGGGGCTGGGGGGACTGGGGGAATGTTTGGTGAAATTGTTTTTATGGTAGGGGGAGGGAATCCTATCGGGGGGGAGAGGGAGGGGGGAGGGAGAAGGGCTGCAGTACGCATGCCAAACTTCTCCCGGAGGCCAGGTAGGAGGCAGAGTCCTATATGGACTCTGCATCCCCTGGTGGGCAGTTTTTGGGACTTTGGGGGGGGACTACAGGAGAACCATATGGAGCTGGGATGTGAGGTAAGGATTAAACTACACTACACAATGGGGCCAGTAGTGGGGGGGGATTGATTATAGTTTTGGGGGTGGGCATGCCCTTTAAACCTAAAAATAGGACTTCCTCAGATTCTAGAATTTCCAACAGCTCTAATAATATATGTATGCAATGATAACAATTGTCCAATATCTTGCTATCCTGGTATTATACACTGATCAGATCATAGGTAGCAAATCAGTTTGATCTTTTTAATTGCACCTGCTGAAAAACTTTTATCGGACAACAAAAGAATGTAGAATAGCTGGATAGTTTCTACCTTTAAGTATATGGCCACCTTAAAGTTGTCTTGCTTACCTTGATGATTTAGATAAACTCTATTATATATAGTTTAATTCCCTCCTGTGAATCCACCAGCAGAAAGCTGCCTCTTCCCCTGTTCCTCTGACTTAACATCTTTAACTCATTTATTAGTATGGCGGGCATACTAATAAATTAACATATCCTCTGCCCTGAGACCCATGTTGGGAAAATAATTTCAGGGCAAGATGAGCAGACTGTTGGAAATGAATCTATCCATGTTGGGGTTTTCTATATTTATTCTCTCTATAAAATTAACCAGCTTTTATTCTAATCACTGGATTTTTTTACTGGAGATTTTTTGTCGAGAATATAAGCTTGCAGTTTTGGTTATAAATTGTGTTAAAAGTTTTAGAAAATTGTAGTTGTTAATTGAAGGGCAATCTGACCAATAATCTTTATATAGGTTATTCATCTTTGTACTTACCTTTACCAAAGATGTGTCTAAGTCAGTTACAGACTGTGATGCATTGCTGCGGCTGCCTCCTCTCCTACTCTGCAGAGTAGGCAGCTTCTGGGAATGGTCATTAGTGTAAGCCACAACTATGATGTTACAGCCAAACCCTGGCAGCAGATTCTGAAGCTGCCTCCTCTGATGCTGGCAAGGATTATCTATCTGTAAGTAATATCTGAAACATGGGGAAAATGCACATGAGGTGGGGGTATCTATATAAAGATTGTTATTTAGAGAATTGGCTTTCCAATTATCTATTAGCCTCCCCCCCCTATAAAAAAAAAGTATCTAATTTTGTACAATTGTATTCACAATGGGTTAAAATTGCTCCTCTTGGGGGATGCCCTTCTTTAACTCACATTAAATCAGTGGTGACTAAGATAAAGTCTTGACGTTACAGTGATTTAATGTCCTATTTCTTTTATTTTCTAACATACAAATATTTCATTTCATGTTTAAACAGAACAGTGCAGAGAGGACTACATTCCTAGGTAAACAGAAACCTGGGATGTATCCTTGTCTGCACTGTACACAATGCAAATTTGTGGACAAGGGTCCTATGTTTACACACCCTAAGAACGGGAAACAATACCATACTAGAGAACTATGTAGAAGTGATTCATCTTATGTGGTCTATGCACTTTGGTGATGTGTGGGTTAGTGTACATTGGGGAGACCCCCCAAATGATAAAGTCACGGATTTCCCAACACCGTGCCAGTATACGTAAAATGGATATGAAACTGCCTGTACCCAAGCATTATGTGGAGGCAGGTCATACCGATAGCAAATTAAAATTCAGGGTGCTAGAGAAGGTTTTGAACTATAGTACAGGTGGAGATCATGGTCTGAGACTGAAAAAGAGAGAAGTATGGTGGGTACACCAACTTAAAAAATTATACCCGGAAGGGTTAAACAAAGACTATGATCTCTACCACTATGTCAAATAATATGGGGTAGGGGTATTGATGTGTATTGCCTTTTCCCCACAATGGAACCTGTGTATGTGAACTACTATTATGATGTAAGGGGTTAACCTTAATGGGAGTATTTTAACATGGGGGTTGGGTTATGGAGTCAGTCTCTGGGGGAGGGTATATAAGAATGTTTTGTACTTCTTATTATGTGAATGTTTGTACCTGATGAAGGGAGTGCTATCCCCGAAACGTAGTACATTGACATGTGCTGAATAAAGGATTGAAGTTAAAGACCTGTGTGCGGAGAATTGCTGATTATATATATATATATATATATATACACACCGTATAACACCGTATATAATAAAGGAGAAACCAAGACTATTTGCAAAGATTGGGGACTGGTGTTAGCTCCTCAGTATATTATTTACCCGACCCTTCTCCTACCTTGTCGGGGGCCGCTTGCTCCGCATCCTCTGCATTTCCGGATGACATCACTACTCAGCGCCTCTTGCTTCCCGCAGCTGAATAGTGACGTCATCCAGAAGTACAGAGAATGCGGAGCTTGTGACCTCCGGAAAAGATAGAAGAAGGCATCTAAAAAAAATATACAGAGGAGCTAACACCAGTCCCCAATACTTGCAAATAGGAGCAAAACCTCCTTTATTTGTGCATATAACAAACCAACCAAAAAGGTTGGTTTGTTATATGCAGATTGCCTTCTGATTCTGTATTGTTTTGAGGCTTTAGTTGCCCTTTAAATGGACAGCAGAATTCCCATACAGTAGTCCCATACAGTAATAGCCATACTGGATTTGGCTATTACTGTATGGAACTACTGTATGGGAATTCTGCTGTCAATTTAAAGGGCAACTAAAGCCTCAAAACAATAAGGGAATCAAAACATAGTAGTGGTCATATTTTCTACCCTCGGTTAAAACTCGAATCAATCACTTTTACTCCTTTTTTCAGGTAAAATTAGGTACCTCGATTTATACTTGTGTTGGTTTATACTCGAGTATATAATGGTATATATATATATATATATATATATATATATACAGTATATTAGTATATGAGGAAACAAATATCCACATTAAATTTTGATTTTCGGCTAGTAAACATTGAATTAGGCTCCTAATAATATTAATAGACCTCAAATAAGTAATTTATGTACCTGGCACAATTATGAACAGGGAATTGAGTGAAATAACTTGTTATGACAGCATTAGCTTTGATTGAAACTCTGACATCACTCAGTGATGTAATTTGAACATTCTTTATAAATCCCTCTTCATTGGTTTCCTGCTCTAATGCTTTAATAAATGAGGAGGTGAAAATGTAATTTTTTAACTTGTGTGTTTATAAACAAGTTCAGGTAAACATTACATATCTGCAATAATAGTATGTTAGAGTTCTGTAGCTAGAGAACTAAAATACGGCAAATTCACTTTTACAAATATGCATGACAGGGCCTGGGACCAATTATCAGTATAATAGAGAATTAAAAATTCAAGTTGAGCGTCTTATCCGTAAGACAGTATCTGTTTCTTTTTTTCAGATTGTGCATCATAATTTGTTTACCCGTTATTCAGATTCTAGCCTGAAAGATACAATTACTCTGACACAATGACAAATAGCATAAAGTATAAACCGTATGGCTTTCCACAGGCATAAGCTTGAGCGAGAAAACTAATAATCTTTACACGATACACATTTAAATATGCCTGGAGAGCGTTCCTATTGGTAGTCACGTTAAATAATCTCATATTTTGCTCATAGAAAGTGATAATATCTGGGGGATATTGTTTAGAAACATTACCGTAAATATCAACAAAACGGGTTTTATTTACTCTATTAAAACAATGTTTTATCATCATTCAACAACCATTTACCCCCTATTTTACCCCCATTTTTTAGGTATACTCCAGATATCCTGAAAGATTAGGAAAAAATTAAAGAAGCCAGAAAACAAAGAAATATATAAATTAATATTACGGCTTCTAAACCGCTAATAGGAAGGTTCCATTATTCTGAAAATGCAAGCGGAAAACCAGTGTAATTTTCCGACCTTGTGTCACTGATCTTGATTGGGGGTGGGGACTGGAAGATGGGGTCGATAGAATTTTTTCTGGCCCAATCCTCGTTTTCTCGATCAAAAAATCAGTAAACGATGTCAGTATTTTGTAACACTTTATCAGGTGCTGCTGTGCATGATCAAACTACTGTAGCCCTAGTTTGCTAATGAAAACACGTGTTTAGATATTTCCCACGTATTCGATATGAGGTCAGTGTTACGTACAAAACACATTTAGCCATTAGGGAATCCAGAACTGAGGAGGACTCAGTGCCACATGTAAAGCACTAGAATACACAGTTGTTAACTCACAACAAATACAAGGCCAAACAGAACATTTGATTCATAGTGGTGAAGGAACATATATTGTATACCTTAAAGGGCATCTACGGTATATGTGAAAAATACGTTATTTTAAATATCCCATTACTGGAAACAAAAATTCTTCCCAATTTTCACCTTACTATTTAATTATTGATCTGTCCCCTATTTATATATATCCATTCTGAAGCATTTCAGCACTTTTATCCTAAACAGGCTTCTGCTGTGTGCAGTTTTTCAGTACCTGTTGGTATGTGTGAATTGCTTGATGCGATATTCCCTCTTCCAATGTTGCCTCATAGCGATTACTGAGCATGCTTGCTGTCTAAGAAAGTCTGGACAGATGGAAGGAAGTGTTGGTTAAGAGAGGGAGGGGGGACACTGAGCCTGAGCAAATCTAGTACTAGATTGAAGACACGTAGCAACACACACACCTTTATAAATACACATAATGTATTTATAGATGGAGATTGTTGCCCTTTAACTTGGTTAAAATGCTGAGATGCCTTGCATTGTCTAAACCAATAACCACAGGAACTGGCATAATAATTACATCAAAAGGGTCTCCTATGTACATAAGGGTTAATCAATCGTAAATCCACAGGGGAGATTTTTTTAAAAATAAAACTAGTAATTTATAGACTAAAGTGCATGTCCACTAAAATTTAACACCATATTGGCCCCACTGTGTAGTGTTAAAAAACCCTTAACTTACATCTCTGCTCCAAATGGTTCTCCTGCATTGGCTGTACTAAGTCCAGGAAACTGAAGAGTAGGAGCTGTCTTCCTGTGTGAAAAGTTTCCACATCCTCCTTATCCTTTGAGAGGACAGTGGCATGTGCAGGGGAGCCCTTTCCCCCCATCCTTCTGGAGTCCATTTGTTAAAAAAAGCTGCAGCACTATTCTTACAATCCTTTGTTCCCCTGGCTATTATGTATTTCCGGCCTCTCAGCCAATCAGAGACGTGGCTGCCAGTCCGGCCCCCTGCTTGCAGTTCCGGCAAGCAGAGGGACAAGATCAGAGCACCAAGGGATTGAAGAATTGTATGTAGAGTTCTACACCCTTTTTTTAACAAACAAACCTAGCGGTTGGGGGTGGTCTAGGGTCCTCTACAATATGTTAAAAGTTTATTGTTAGGGTGGACATACCCTTTAAGATGAGGCAAAGTAATTTTTCATTATAGTTGCACTTTACATAAGAATGGCACTAAGAGAATGAAAAGCCATGTCAGTAAGAGTCACTGTACCCTCTTACCCCCTAATCTTTTGTACTTTCTTGGAATAAATTCAGCTTTGTAAATGTTCTTCTTAAAGGGGAACTTTGGTCCAAAAATGACTTTAGGTAAATTGAAGTAAATTGATAGGAATTGCTCCCCTGAGAATTTTTGCAATTTATTTCCATTGTTTATTTTGCATAGTTTTGAAGATATTTTACATTTTTGTGTGTGATATGGCAGCAGCATTACCAGGTCCCCTGCACTTCCTGCTTCCTGCTCTGAAACTGTCAGTCAACTGTCTGTCCTGTGTCTCCTCCTCCCCTATGCAGCCCCCCGGACCCTCCCACTCATGGCACCCGCTCACCCGCGGGTGCCTAAGCCCCGCCCACTCGCGGGTGCCATGGGTTAATCAGACCCCCCACAGAAAACTCTGTGGAATCAGCCTTTTCAGGGCTGTAGATTCCCTTACCTTCTCTGTCAGGACTTCACACAGCAGAGAGGAGGAGGGACTTCCTGTCTCCCTCACACTGAGGGAGTCTGAGGCTGTGCTCACTGGCGGCACTGTGCAGGAGAAGCCTCAGGAATGTCACAAGTCAGCCTCCTACCCATTAACTTTCTGGTCAGTCATTTCTGTATATCTTGGGCTGTTAAGCACGTAGAGAGGTGGTTGATGGCTCGTTTTAAAGGTAGGAAACTGTCCTTTCATTTAAACTTAACTTGTTCGGAGACCACAGTTCCCTGTACTTCTAGTTTGCTGTATTTTGGTGCAAAATGTATGAAAAATATTTCCAAAAGCAGCAAGTATTTGGTACCTTTTTAAGTTTTCATGATACTCTCTATTTACTCTGAGTAAAGGTGCTGTGTTTTATTGTGTTCCTAATATTATTACTGTGTATCTTAAAGACGATTGGATGTATTGAGATGAGTAAACACACAAAACATGAATCAGACCTGCGCTGCTAGAATACACACACAGCTCATTGAAACATTATTAAAAGTTAGAAATAAATGGGTATAACTGGACAATGAGAAACAAAAAGTATTCAACAACCCATTATATTAATAGGGCATTCATTGGTCCTATCATAACACACTATGGATATGTATCCTAGAAAAACAAATGGCAACGGACAAATACAAAACCAGGTCGATGATGTGTAATATTTGTATAAATCCCTGTTTGGAAATCCAGACGAGTGCTTTATTTCCTGCTATATCCTCGCCCTGGTATTTAAAATTCTTAGCGATTGTGCTACCAGCTCCCTGCTTTATATATACAGCTAAATATATAACTGGCTAGAGAGAAAGACATACAAATAGATGATGGCCCAAAATACTGTAGACTATATTATGTAATATAAAACCTCATCAGTTAAAAAAATAATAGATTTGCGTGAAAGCATTCCTTTGCATATACAGGGTTTCTAAAGCCAAATGTCACTATTGTAATACAATAATAATGGTGTCACCAGAAAAAAGAGAGGTCACCAATAACTTTATTCATCTTCTCCCAAAATGTCATTTTTAACGGTAATAGCGTTTATATATGTCCCTCTAGGTCACCGGGTGCTTGTTCTTTTCTTAGATTCCTTTAAACTACTATAAGTAAGTATCCACCAATATTGTACTAAACAATACATGATAAAAGGGTAGACAAGGTATTATCGAGAGATGATTAAATCATCTTGCAAATCCAAGGTGCATTTCAGATTGAACCGGCACCTTTAAATACCAAATGAGTTTCTTTCTTCTCTGCTTGCACCTCTGATCATTTCCCTCTCACACACTGCCAGCACTGCGAAATCCAAATGACAAGGAAGAGAAATAGACGACAAAAGGAAAAAGGTTACAGGCTTGCCTGTCTGATCTGCCTGGGAGACAGCAGGATGTAACGAGGAGACCTGAACGATGGGTCAGCCGCTCATGAATTTCATGATTCTTCCGCATGCCTCATTATGAGGGATTGATCTGAAACCTCTTAAACAGTCTCCAGAGAACATTAATGCAACTTGGCTGAGGCTTTCGCTAACCCATTCTCTGCTGGGAGTGGATTTTGTCTGGCAATGTGTATTCCCCTTGTGTTCTGATTATTTCTATCTGTCAACCTCACTTTACTTAAAGCCGTGTCCTTTTTTCAGCAATTAAAAATATCATAATTTTAGTAGCTACATTTTATGCAAGACATAATAATACTGTATGTTTACTGGCGTGCCTGGTTACATTACTTATCCCTGTGCTTACATTGTAAAAAGAGAGAGGGTGACCAGCGCCTGGATCAAAATGCCCCTGGCACCACGCACTTCGCAAGCTTTTCCGGTGGGTGAGGTCTCCCGCCTTCTGTTACATAGGCATTTAGTTTTCCAACCTGCCTCATGGGTGTGGCACCCGTTAATGGGATGCTGGGTGTTGCTGTATAACAACAGGTGGATGGGATTTTAATGTTGCTGATGCCCTGGGTCCTCTCTTCTCTCAATTTATCTCTATTTAGCATTAATTCAGACTTGACTTCAAGACATTTTTTATAATATTTTAGGCAAGCGAGTGATGGGGAACAAATCTCATCCCTCCATATGTGTAATACATACTTTTTTACATTTGTGTAATATTTGGGCAATAGGCCAAGTGTCCATGTTTGCCCTTTAATGTCCTGGGTCAGCCAGGTAAACCCAAATTCATGTTGGGAAATCTCCATTTTCTTGTCTCCTGTACTATGAGATTCTGTATTCTTAAAAACAATACATACATTTCAAAGCCATGTCACGTTACACAAACATTTATGTACAGCAGCATTCATGTACTCCTGTCAATTTAAATTACAATCAATAATCTTTCGTAAGAAATGTATTTATAAGGACAAGAGCACGTTCAGGATTTATTATGACTTTTGTAAAGAAACAATTTGCCATAAATCTCCTCCCATTTGGTATAACCTCAGTTTCTCACCCAGTTTACTATTTTCATAGCCATTGTCTCTATTATCAGATGAGCACAGTATTCAGATTATAACACCTGCACATTCGAAGGGGAAGTGAGTGTGTTTCTGAAATATCAAAAATGAACTAAAGCAACATAATAAAGGGTAATGACCCATGGGTCTAACTATTAGGGGAACATGAGGAGCAACTGCAGGGGGGTCCGGAGCCCCATCTTCCTCCCAAGCACAGATAGTGGCCCTTTTACTTCCTATTTTGCCCTCTAACCTCTGCAGTGACCTCAAAAAGCAGCTAGTGCCATTTTTGTTAGATCCACCCTTTGTCCCCCTACTGGACCCCTCCTTCTTTTCTAATAGACTGTGCATGTGTAGAGAATGGGATGAGTCAATCCATCTGGCAGGGGCACAAGCCACTTTTTGCTAACTGCAGGGTAGGTGAGGTATAAAACATGAAGTTGGAGTAAGGTTTCCTACATCTCCTGTTCATCCCTTAAATGAGAAATTATATATAGGAAAATCACCTCTCCAAACCCAAACCCACAATAGTTAGAAATCAGAGAGATGTAGGACTAACCTGTTACGCAGAAAAATGTTCTTCTCTCCCTACCCTCTGCCTCTCAACAGGTTTCCTCCTCATTTGTGAGCTTATTTCAGAAGCTCACCAATGCTTAGAGGAGGCAGCTAGTGGAATGACCCAGAACTGTGGGTCAAAGCTGGAAAGCTGTGGCTTTAAAGCTAAAGTTGTCTAATTTTTTTTGTTCTACCCCCACCCAGAGCCTACCTTTACTGATTGAAGCTTGCTGGCTTCCTCCTCCCATGTAATGGCATCTGGAGCTCTGCCCCCATGAGATCTCTTGCTTACTTGTTGCAAAAGATCATTTCCGGTTGTACCGAGCACACAGCGAGGATGCACGTGCGTGGTACAACCAGAAATTATCTTTTACGACCAATTATCTTTTGCGAACGTGCGCGTGTCTGACGTAATCGCGCTGTGCTTGCTCATGGCGCCATGAAACATAAGCACATTCGTGGCAATGACGGCGCAATGAGCTTATTATGTCATGTTGCGTGTGCGGTAAACTGGAAATTACCTTTTGCGACCAAGAAAGCAGGAGATCTCATGGGGACAGAGATCGTCAGATGTCATCACACAGGAGGAAGAAGCCAGCAAGATTAAAGCAGGGGATGGGTGGGGATAGAACAAAAAAAAATCAGACAGCTTTCCACTAACCACTAAGGTTAGGTACGTTGCTATACAATAGAAGTCATCTTATTAACTTTTACCCTACACACCTATACTGTGGGCCATCATACATATTTATAAAGGTTCGTTAAACTTTTCGCCTTCTTTAACGCAGCCTTTTCGCCTAATTTGGACTTTTCGCTATTTATAAAGCAGTGATAACCAGTGGCGAAAGGTCATTACCGCTACATATCGCTTTTCGCCATACATCGCTGAGATAACCGCTCAAGCATATTTATAAAATGGCGAAAAGTGTATTTTTGCGTTAAGTTCAGCCATTCCAATTTGCCAAGTCTGAGGTGGTGAAAACGCATAAGTTCCCATTTATTTAGCCTACCAATGGGTCCATGGAGGTGTCAGTACATTGTGTAGTGTTTCTCAATACTAAAAAGTACCCAGGGGGGTGTTGGACTATTTTCCATCATTTGATACAATCTGCGATTTCGCTTTTTTAAGGTTAATTTTTTGCCTTTTAAAGATTTTTTTTTTTTTTTTAAGGTTCCGATTTTTTTTATTTACCAATAAAGTCAAATGGGGGTCTGAGGGACATATTTATAAAGGGCATTATTTTTGCTTTTTTCCCCCCACCAGCCTTTACCATCATTTTTTAAACTTTCAACTTTTCCTTTCATCAAAGTTATTAAAAAGGCGAATTTTCATCAAAAGCGAAAATTATTTAGCAAAAAGTAGCACTAGTAAATAGGGAACACTCCCTGGTGGGTTTTCAAAGTAGTATTAAATTGGTTAATACACACTGAACACCCATCTTTGTTATTTAAAAATAGCCTAACACATTTGCAGGGAGATGCAATATCCCGCGCTAACGAGAAAATAAGCGCTAAAATCAAGCTAACCTATGTACTAACGTCTTTCCTGCGCCATGTCAGGAAAAGAATTTCTTTGCGCAGTGCAAAGCGTTGCAATCAATTTTGCACCAATTTTTGCCCTTTTTTGTGCGACAATTAACGCCTCCTTAATGGTGTCTTTAAAATATGCGCAAAAGGTCACAACTTAACGATTGCGTTTTCGCAATGTAATAACGGTTGCAAAGTGGTTAATACATTGTACATAGTGCACGTAGGTTGCAATAGCGAAATATATTGCATCTCCCCCTTGGTGTCTTTTTTAGCCAAAGATAGTGTAAAACTCAAAAGGCGAATTTTCTCAATTTCATTAATAGGACAAATTTTTTATTATTTCTTATTTTCAGCAAACTGCAGCAAATTACCAAACCAGTTCCATTAATATGGGAACATACCATAGCGCTGTGTAAGGAATATGGAACATTCCAGTAAGTAATGATGTTTGGCAAAAATTCTGGTAAAACTGCAAAAAATGCGACAAAAGGCAGAAAGGGGGCAAAAAGGAGAAATTTCACCTATTTATAAATAGCTTTAAATAAAGAAATGACACAAATAGCTCTGAAATTACACTAGAGAGCAATCTCTCTTTTCGCTGTGATACCACACTTAACGCAATGAATAAGGTGAAAACTGTCGCCACACATTGCAGCGATACTTTTCAGCAAAGGAGAAAGAGAAAACGAGTGGTTTTATAAATATGGCAAAAATAGCGCTATTTGTTATTGCGATGTCTTGCGATAGCGAAAATAGCGATCGTTTATAAATATGCCCCTTTGTTACTCTCTAAAAACACAGCAGTGGAAGTTGATGGATAACTGTTGCTATGCAGTTTGGCAATCTCCCGTGTACATTTATTTTCCATCTACTTTTTGGGTTTTGTATGCACTGGTGCACTGTTTCCTTTGCCATAAAAGCAGAGATCCAGATACTTCATCAATCACAGATTAAGCCTGCCCTAGTTCCCATTGGAGCTTTACGTGCATATTTGAATGTTTGAAAAACCCAACAGTGTTGGACCCATTCATTTTCTGTTATAAGCAACTGTCAGCTACTTTAGAGCTAAATGCAGGACTACTGCGCTCTTTACGTTAACTCCTTCCAGTGTGTTTCTATGCTATGCACCATCTTTATACAGAAACAATTGGAAACGTTTAAGGGCACAGCCATACTTAAAGGGTAAATAAAGTAAATTAAAAAAATAGATTTTTCCTCAATGAAAGATAGTTTTATGGTTGTAAACACAAAAAAAGACATACCTCCTCAACCAGACACACACATACTGATCCACTTATCTATTACTGTGGCAGCCATACTTAAAGGGTAACTAAAGTAAAAAAAAACTAATTTTGACCAATCATCAAAAAAGTTTTTTTTTTTAACCCCCAACCTGACATGGGTACACATACTTACTGACCTACTCTTCTATTTCTGTGGCAGACATACTTTACTATAGTCAAAATAAATTTTGATCAATAATCAAAAAAGATTACCTGACACAGGTACATACACCAACTGAGGTACCCATTCATTCATGTGGCAATCATATTTAAAGGGTAAGTATAGTAAAAAAAAAAAACATTTTGACCAATTATCAAAAAAGTTAGTCTTTTATCCCCCAACCTGACACGAGTACACACACCAACTGACCTGCCTATAATTCATGTGACAGCCATATTTAAAGGGTAAGTAAAAAACAACAATGTCCTCATCATTGGCATTACTGAGTTTTAAAATCTGCAGCACAAACACACATATTCCTTTCCAAAATGCAGTCTTTCAAGCCAAATTCAGTTTATACTTAAACTTTCCCTTTCTAGTTATGTTTTAGTACAAGATGCTGTGTATTTAATACAGACCGCACTAACAATGCATGTTGGGTAACAAAAGGATGCACTTCCAATTTTACCACATGAAACTTTGTGACTACAGTTGACCAACAAAAATTGGACAATTTATTTCATAAGCTGTTGTTGTCTAAAAGTTCCATTTGATGTCACTACAATCACTATGTAGGATTACCTTGCAGAACAGGGAAGCAGGTTCTCCAGACGCTGCTGACAATCAATTACTGAAGGGTTTACGAGCCTTAGCAGCACATAGGTCTAACAGCTCTATGGCTTTCAAATCATTTCACTCCAAATCCAGTTCGACAAAAGGTTAACCTATGTTTTCAAAGGCTGTATTAGAAAATGCCTTCATACAACATGGCTGTTAATGGGAAACGATCATGAAAAAAAGACTTCATCAGCACTTAAGCAATTATGGGCTTAAATATTTGTATCAAATGTTAAGGAACACACCTGGGAGAACTTTACATTTCATGTTGAAACAATCTAAAAAAGCAAGAAAAAACCAAAAGCCTCATACCCCGCAACGCTACTAAAATACAATACATCCTCGGGTACTTAAGGAGCTAAGTTCAGTTTTATCTAGGCCATTGTTTCTTATTTTTGCTGATTCCCTCATGTCCGGTGGTGTGCCTCTGGATTGGAAAAAGGCTGATGTTATTCCAATATTCAAAAAGGGTAGTCGTTCACAGCCGGGTAATTACAGGCCTGTAAGTTTAACTTCAGTGGTGGGGAAGATCCTGGAAAGTTTAATAAGGGAACATGTTCTAGAGTATGTTTCAAGGACTGACATTATAAGTAGTAACCAAAAACAGCATTGTACATGGCAGACAGTTGGTGTCGAACCCCCCCACCTCTATTTAGGCTTGGTTTCTTTATTTTCACATAAATGGCCTCCTTAACACCTCTCTTGAACCAGTCACGTTCCTTCGCCAGTATATTAACATTACAATCTTCAAAGGTATGTCCTTTATCCTTAAGATGCAGATACACGGCTGAGTCCTGACCCGAGGAATTGGCTCTTCTGTGCTGGGCCATACGTTGATGCAGTTGCTGTTTGGTCTCCCCCACATACAAATCAGAGCATTCTTCACTGCACTGCACTGCGTATATGATGTCGCTTTTCTTGTGTTTAGGTATTGGGTCTTTCGGATGTACCAATTGCTGCCTCAGTGTGTTGTTCGGTTTAAAGCAGACAGGGATACGATGTTTTTTGAAAATTCTTCTTAATTTCTCGGAGACCCCTGCTACATATGGGATGACCATGTTCTTCCTCCTGTCAGCCTAAATAGAGGTGGGGGGGTTCGACACCAACTGTCTGCCATGTACAATGCTGTTTTAACACCTTACTCTGGGCGTTACTATAACACCTCTTAGCCACTATCCAATCACACCCTTAACACCTGGCTGTGATATGCTAATTGGGATTTTCCAGGGTTCATAATTGCCACAGATTCTTGTACAAGTCATTCTGAATTGAGAAAGCCAGTCGGATGACTAGCGAAACGTCTTCAAGAACTACATTTCAAGTCCAGTTGATCTAATGACCTGGATGAATGAGAACCTTCACAAGCAGCTTAGAGGGAACACTGCTTGAATAAGATATTGTCCAAAATATAGAGGAAAATGGTCTAAAGCTTATTAAATGTGGACAAGGATATAATGAAGCAGCTACAACAAGTGGTGTATATAAAGGGGTACAAGCACGTACTTTGGAGAAAGAGCCAAATGCCTTACATGTGCACTGGGCTGCTCATAATTTGAATTTAGTGATACAGGATGCTGTAACAAGCCCTCTTGGGTGTTTTTGGTAAAAGTATAAAGCGATTGAGTGTACCTTCATCTTTTACCACTGAACGTACTCAGACACTAAAACGCTCGTGTCCCACACGTTGGTCATTTCCATCCGACTCACTGGTCACCCTCCGCTTCCACTTTATGGATATTATGAAAGCACTTTCAAAGATAAATCTGACATCCATGAAAAGTAAAGAAAAACAACAAGCTAACAATCTAAAGAAGAAAATTGAATGTTTCCAGTTTGTTTTCCTTGTTGTTCTTCAGAGTAAGATATTAGAAATCCTTAATTGGCTACAGCCAGAGCCAGCATGGTATTGTCTTGTATAAAGAGAGGTATGGATTCAAGGGAGGAAAATGTGATTCTCCCTCTTTACAAAGCATTGGTAAGGCCTCATTTAGAATATGCAGTGCAATTTTGGAATCCTGTGTACAAAAAGGACATCTTTGAAATGGAAAGGGTTCAGAGAAAGGCACCAAAATTAATAAGGTGATTGGGGGAGCTTGAATATGAAGGGAGACTGGAAAAGTTACAATTATGTACACCGGAGAAAAGGCGCTTGCGTGGGGATATGTTTACCATGTATAAATACATAATAACGGGCCATACAATAAACTATCTGGGGCATTGTTCACCAATAGAACATGTCAGAGGACACAAGGACATCCCTTAAGACTAAAAAAAATGTTTATGCTTCAAGCTCGGGAAGGCTTTTTCACAGTGAGAACGGTAAAGCTATGGAACTGTCTTCCAGCGGACGTTGTTATGGCAGGTTCATTGGTCAGTTTAAAAAAAAAAGCTGGATGAGTTTCTGCAAACAAGAAATGTTGCAAGTTACTGGTATTGATACATAAAGTAGAGTTGATCCAGGGAAATTTCCAATTGCCACTTGGGGTCAGGAAGGAATTTTTTCCCCCTTCATACATTTGGTGTTTTTTTTACTTCCTCTGGATCAACAGTTAGGCAGGAAATGAGGATATTGCTAAATGGATTGGACTGGATGGACATATGTCTTTATTCAACCTCAAATACTATACTAAATACTATACTATACTAAATTCCATTTCTAAAATGTTGCAGGCAGAGGAAATAGATCTGTCCAATGCTGCTTATCTAATACACAATGCCACAGCAGTTCTCAGGGAATACAGAAATAATTATTAGGATGCCAAAAAAACTGAAAAACTGTCTCAATTGCAGGAAAGTGGGGAATACCTGCAAGATCCTGAAAGTCTTTTCAAAGCTGCAGTATTTTATGGCACATCAGACATCATTAACGCTCAGGTATCTAGATGCTTTGCAGGGATGAATAGTTCAGAGCTTCAAAATTCTTCAGCTTGCAGTCCTTACAGTAGAATCAGATGATGGCCTGGTTAAAGCTGAGAATATTGACAACCTTGCGAACACTTTCGCAGAATCCAAATCTAGACGTAGAGTCTTTTGAAAAATGGCTATAACGATTTTTATATCTTGTTTGGTTTAAAGGGTAACTGTGGTCCAAAAATGACTTTAGGTAAATCGATAGGAATTGCTTTCCTGAGTATTTTTGCAATTTACTTTCATTATTTATTTTACATAGTTTTGAAAATAGTTACATTTATATGTATTATATGGTAGCAGCATCACCAGATCCACTGCACTTCCTGTTTCCTGCTCTGAAACCATGTGACAGTCACCCTTCCTTGTGTCTCCTCCTCCACGTGGGCCCCCATGGCCCCTCCCCTTGCAGACCCACTCTGGCCCCTTCCCTTGCAGCCTTCTGTGGCCCCTCCCACTCATGTGCTCTGTGGCCCTGCCCACTCATGGGTCATGTGGTCCCTCCCACTTGTGGGCTACGTGGCCCCTTCCCTTGCAGCCCCCTTGAGCCTTTCCCTTGCAGCCTTCTCTGGCCCCTCCAACTCGTGGGCCCTGTGTCCCCTCCCACTCATGGGTCCAGTGCCCCTCCCACTCATGGGCCCCATGGCCCCTCCCACTCATGGGCCCCGTGGACCCTCCCACTCATGGGCCCCGTGGACCCTCCCCTTGCAGACCCATCCTGGCTCCTTCCCTTGCAGCCCCCTTGGGCCTTTCCCTTGCAGCCTCCTGTGGCCACTCCCACTTGTGACCCCTCCCGCTTGTGGGCTCACCATTGCCCTTCCCCCACTTGCACCTCAGACGAATACACCCACCCACCCCCGCACCCTTATAGAAAACTGTGAAAGCAGCTGAATGGAATCCATTTTGTATTTTCTGACCATTTTAAAATGCATGTCCACACCCAAAACTAGAAAACAACCCACTACTGGCCCCACTGTAAAAAATCCTTACTTAACATCCCAGCTCCAAATGGCTGCCCCGCAATGTCTCTACAAAGTCCTAAAAAGTGTCCGCCAGGAGCCTGGCTGTGTCCATATAGGACTCTGCGTCCTGTCTCTCCTTCTGTAGTGTAGGGCTCCCTCCCCCAACCCCAACCACTATAGTAATTTGAAGCAAAACTCCCCGGATCATAACTCACATTGCCTCTTTCCCCCAACTTTCAGTACAGCCAGAAGCTGTGTTCGTGATTGTGGCTGCCTCTCAGCCACAACCTTATCTTGCTATATATACCTCATAAAACACACAGACTTACAGCCCTCCTAATTATAATATTATATAATCCTTTTATCTTATTTGCCTGAGGAAGCCTCAGAAGGTGAAACATGTTGTGATATATATTGCTAAACCCTGTTATTTTGATACAAATATTACTGCTTGATATTATATGCCTGTCATAAATATTGCCAAAGTTAAGGGAGAAAATGAGGAGAGATGCGCGGGTGACATCATCAGAGCGGGACCAAGGATGGAGCGTGGAACACTGAAACAGAGTTAATTTTCATGGATGCGGACTTGGATGCCCCTTGCCGAGAACTGCAGTTAAGCATGAGGAGTGAGGATAAGGGGTCAGCTTTCGTATGGAGTAGTTGTCCAGCACAAATGGAGCTAGAAGTGAACCACGATATCTACCCTGCAAAATACCGCCAGGAGGCTCACTACCCAGGGATCTCCTTCTCCCCGATATAGGCAATTCAAACGGTGGATAAATCTACAGGATCGATAAGTATCAATACAAACCTATACACTGTTGTTATATTTAACACTGAGCAGGAACATAAACTAAATTTTTTTTCTGATACAGTGTATTCGATCTGGGATTGAAGTAAATAATTTTTGCATACTATTTGTGACTGTTGGAAGTAAAAACTTTCAAAGGACTACAAAGTGCACAAAACTTTTAATACTGTTGATATACAGGGTAGCAATGTTCAATTGATTTAAGTGTTTATATATCATATGTTTCATAGATAAATTTAGCCACTTTTTACTTATATGGGAATATAATTTTTTAGGAGTTTGCTTTGATAGCGGGTGTATTTATAGGTGCTATATTTCTAAAAAATAAAACTGTATTTGGGGGGCAAAGCCAAGTTATCAGAACCCAGTAATAAGCTTTGCAAGCACCAGGAGAGCCCTGTTATAACATTCACCCGAACAGGGAATAACTATATAACATGGGCAGACGGAAAACAGTGCAATCCGCACCAAACAAACTCACTGAGGGAAATAAACTAGAACTGAAAGTCCTCCAACCCAAAGACTCAATATCTGACAAAAATGCTAGCAATATAACAAGTATAGGTTTATGTTTAATATTTACTTTATTATTATTACTGCATGTTTTTAGAGTAACCAAATATATATATAAATGGTACTAACAATTTTCTCTCTAAATGTAAGAGGCTTGAACTCCCCTTATAAAAGAGCTATGCTATGGCAACAAGCCAACCAAAACAGGGCCGATATAGTATTCGCTCAGGAAACTCACTTCAAGGAGGGGGAAACGCTCAAGTGCTCACATAAAAGATATCCGTATATATTTATTACCTAAGCAAAAGGGAAAAAACACAAAGGAGTACTTATAGCTTTTAAAGAAACGGTAGAATTTCAATCCACAAAAGTACTAATAGATCCCGAAAGTAGATATATAATCTTAGAATGTAAGATAAACAATAAACCCTACACATTGATAAACATATATGCCCCTCATAGGAAACAGGATAAATTCTTAGAAAAAATATTAAATCTGGTAACAAACCAAAATACCAATATCCTCATATGTTGAGACTACAACTCGATCATTGACCCAACCAAAGACTCCTCTAATACTACACGTACAAAACAAGGCACAATTGCTAAAACCATGCACAAACTAAATGTACACGATATATGGAGATG
The DNA here is from genome assembly GCA_019447015.1 of Hymenochirus boettgeri. Classification (NCBI taxonomy): domain Eukaryota; kingdom Metazoa; phylum Chordata; class Amphibia; order Anura; family Pipidae; genus Hymenochirus; species Hymenochirus boettgeri. The sequence continues at coordinate 269,542,846 of CM033470.1, read as the reverse complement.
TAAATATCCCCTGGATAAAGCTTATACAAACCACTCTGCCGTTCACAATTCATACTCTCGCATCGACATGTGCTGGACCGATCTGAACACTCTATCTAAAGTGGAGGATATACAGATAGGCCCAATCCTGTGGTCAGACCATGTTCACATGACCATAAAAATCAGAGAAAGCAACAATTTCATCCCAAAGTTCTCCTGGCGCCTAAATCAATACCTTCTAGCTATTCCCGAAACCAGACTAAAGATTCAAGCAATCACCGAAGAATTCTTCAAGATAAACGACAATAAGGAAACCACGGATACTAAACTGGCAATCTTACAAAGCATATATCAGGGGAATACTGATCCAAGAGGCCACAAGAATTAAAAAAACAAAATTAGTGAAACAAAACTCCATAATAACAGAAATTGCCCACCTAGAAAAAGAATATATGAAAACCCAAGACACAAAAACAAAACAAAAATCAGATGAACTATGCCTAGAATTGCAACACTTAAATATACAAAAATTTGAAGCAGCTTATAGGAAAATGGGCGCCAGATTCTACACTACAGACAACAAAGCAGGAAAAACCCTAGCAAACAAATTAAAAGGCCAACAAATCAAAAACAGAATCAAATTTATATATCAAAATTACCATCCCGTATGATATAGTAGACTCATTCAGAAAATACTATGAATCTCTATACAACCTGAAACAAACTGAAACCATACACCACCCTACCACCCAAAGAAATAATTTATGAACCAAATAAATCTCCCCAAAATCTCAAAAACCCAACTCGAGATACTAAACAGAGAAATCACACAAGAAGAAATAAATAGGGGTATCGACTCCCTAAAGAGAAACAAAACACCAGGCATCGATGGATTTCCTAGTGAATTTTACAAAACCTTTAAAAAGGAACTATCGCCCTTTCTACTTAGATCATTCAAAGAGGCCGCAAAGAAAGGCTGCTTCCCCCAAGAAATGATAACAGCTCAAATAATTACCCAAAACAGGCAAAGAACCTACAACCCCAGAAAACTTTTAAACGTGGATGTGAAACTATATGCAACAATTCTAGCAAGTAGACTGAAATCCATCTTACTGGGTATCATTGACCCAGACCAAGTAGGGTTCATACCCTTCAGAAAAGCATCTGACAATACACGCAGACTGATCAACTTAATACAAATGGCTGAACACAAACCAACCCCACTATTGCTACTCTCTATCGACGCCGAAAAGGCGTTTGATAGGATTAACTGGGAATACTTGAAATGTGTCCTGCAAAAATGTAATATCATGGGAAATATCTATACAGCCATACTGGCTCTATACTCCAACCCAGCAGCAACAGTTTCAGCCGCAGGTCTACAATCCACACCCTTTGCACTCACAAACGGAACAAGGCAGGGTTGCCCCCTATCACCTTTAATTTTTGCAATGATGATGGAGCCAATAGCCCAAATGATCAGATCACATATACAGATTACAGGCATAATCTGGGGCAATAAACATCATAAACTTTGCCTTTTCGCGGATGATGTCATTATGACATCATCAAACCCGAAAATCTCCCTACCTAAGACTAGGGATGGCCGGTTCGCGGATCCGAACCCAAATCCGCTGCAGATTTATCCTGTTCGTGAATTTTCGAAAATACGAGGTTTTCTCTTATTTCCGTAAATACATATTTTCGAAAATTTACGAAATTACGAGGATTACTCGTATTTTCGAAAATATGTATTTTCGAAAATACGTATTTTCGAAAATTTTCGAAATTACGTGATTTCTCGTAATTTCGAGGATATTTTTCCTTTTAATGGGTCCGCTTGCGGATTTTCGAATTTTCTCGAAAATTCACGGATCCTCGAGCGGACCGGATTTTGCGAAGTTCGGACATCTCTACCTAAGACGGTTGAAATCCTAAAATGGGCAAACCAAATATCATATTATAAGCTTAACGAAAACAAATCCACAATCTTAGCAATAAATATCACCACAGAGACCAAAAAAACCCTCCAAAAGCAATTCCGATTCCAGTGGCGAGATGCGACACTACCATATCTGGGAATACAATTGACAACTCCTTCTAACCAATTATTCAACCAAAACTATATACCACTGATACATCTAACCGAAACACTAACAAAAAAACGGGACAAAGAGAACCTCTAGTGGTTCGGCAAGATTTCTTCTCCCAAAAATCTTATTCATATTCAGAACAGTAATACTACAACCAACAAAGCAATACTTTCAGAAACTCCAATCCACAATCGAAAAATTTATCTGCTCCGGAAGTAGAGCCAGAACAAACAAGAAACTACTATACCAAAACAAACTATCAGGGGGCCTGGGCATCCCCAATATATTAAGCTACCACAAAGCAACTGTGGTAGACCAACTAAAACACTGGTGGTCAGACGCAGAAGGAAAATACTGGGTAGAAGACGAACAATTCCTATTGGGAAACAATTACCTCAGAGAAATCCTAGGAGCTACCATGCTTGCAAAGAAAAAAAACTTCAACCCCCACACCAATATCCCAAATTATTACCCCTTAACAACAACCATCCAAACGTGGATACAATCATGTAAAACATGCCGCGAATATACGAACCTGATAGGAGAAATCCCAATTTCCTCATTAGACCACATAATCCCAGATATAAATCTAACTTCTTGGCAAGCACTAGGCCTAATCCAACTAAAACAACTGTACAACGATCAAGGTCTTAGATCTTTTGAAGACCTGAAAACAGAATTCCAGATCAGGAACAGAGACTTCTACAAATACTTGCAACTGAGGCATGCATTGCAAAAATCCCCACAACCTAATACCCATAATACTTCAACACTCCTCAAATGGTTATCACTAGAACATAATAAAAAAGAAATAACATATAATTACAAAACTCTTATACCAGATAGAGAACTTACAGCTATATCCCCCCACATAAAATGGGAAGAAGATCTACAAATATGCATTACGGACGAGCAATGGCTCAAAGCAAATACAATAGTATACAAACTATCCAAATGCGTCAAACACTGGGAAGCAATTGTAAAAATTGTAAAAATAGTGTAGGGGTACAAAACCCCTACACTACTAAATAAGTACAACCCGGAAATAAGCACCAACTGCTGGAGACAGTGTGGCCACAAAGGTACACTACTGCATATTTTTGGTAATGCCCAAAAATACTCGATATATGTAAAAAGCATTTAACCTACTATCAACAATCTTGGCTTGGCACCTACCACCTAACCCAGCACAAGCGCTATTAAAACATTGACATCTATGACTACCCGAACCACATGAAGACAATTATGCTACACCTATTTACAAGTATACGAATAAAAATAGCCAAATATTGGAGATCACCTGAAATCCCAACTTGGACAGAGATAACCAACACAATCAACCTTAATATAGAATACGAGCTAACCTTTGCTACCTCAAAAGATTGTTACAAAAAAGTGTCCTATGCATGGATGCTATGGCAAGACAATAAAACAAAATCATAGAAATAACTAATAGGACCGACACCATACAAAGACCCACCAATCTAGCGATCAATGAATAACGCAACAATCCATTATCTTAATGGGCAGTTACCTGAATCTTTAAACCAATAGAAAAACACTACTCAAACATATTTTCATACTAATCTTTAAAGGTCAAATATGGTTTAGTTATATTCTTTTTTTATTTTTCTTTTCTCTTTGATGTTTATGTTAAAACTGATACCCCCTTCCAATCCCTATTTACCCACCTCCACTTCCCCTCTCCCCTCCACTCTTCTCCATATACCAACTAAGCCACCCCCAACCCATCCTCACCCCTTTTCATACTAAATTTAACCAATAAAACTTAATTGAGCCATCGCAATACATAGCAGCAATCTACAAGTAATATAACAAAAACTCTTGTTAGCTACAATATTACAAAATGTATAATTAATGGCTACTATTCCAGTTGACAATGTATGCTATCAGGGAGATTCAATAAAAGGTCTTATTGTTAAAAATGGTGCTAATTTTGCCCCAACCAATCAGAAATCATTTAACATCTGAAAGCTAACATCTGATTGGTTGGGGCAAAATTAGCACCATTTTTAACGATAAGAACTTTTATTGAATAACCCTGTAAATGTTTTATATAACAATATTCTATCTTATGCTCAATAAATCAAAAATTGAATATTAAAAAAAAAAAAAAAAAAATAAAACTGTATTTATGATAAATTACTTATTCTGGGGTTATTATTTTTATATAATATATACCTCATAACACAAACAATAAAGTTGAGTTAAGAATCTGCTACAAGTCTGTATGTGTGCTTTGCTTGTGAATATTTACTGATTATTTACTGTTCAGCCAATTATTTGGCCACTAGGGGTTTGTGCTAAGCTATCACCAACTAAGTTAAAAAATAGACTTGGGATATTTCAAAGATACATTTTTCAAATTTAGCATATAGTTTATGCTTCCAGACTTGTTGGACATAAAACTTTAAAACCTTTATATGAAAAACTTTTATATAAACAAACCTTTATATAAAAAGTATGCATAGCTTGAGTCCAGTGGGTCTGAATAATACATGGTCCATTAAACCATTTTTATATTAAGATATGTGGATTAATGTAGATATATTCTTGTTTTATAGGTCATATTATTAAACTGCGAGATAGGTACGTGGAGATTATTTGTTTTTTTTATATAAAAGTTTGTTTATATAAAAGTTTTTCATATAAAGGTTTTAAAGTTTTATGACATTTGTATCACTTTATGGAACTATACACGTAATCGATTTATATGCTGGATTAAATTATATTGCACTTTGATTGAAATTTGTTATTTTATGGAAGCACATACTTTTAAATTTTGAAATATAATGTATTTAAATGTTGGAGGTATTTATTGCACAGGTCACTTTGATCTATTCGCAATAGAGTATAGAAGTATATATATTGAAGAATTGTCACACGAAGTATGCATGGATTTTACACAGGGTTTATTTGTGGATATAATGTATTTATTTGTTTTGGGCACCTAGAATGTGTTTTTTGGAAAATGGACTCAACATCACAGCCAAAGGCTTATTGAAAGGAGTACCTTGGAATTACGGATCACTAATATATACTGGACACTTCAACTATGGGACTGAAATTTGAACACAAAGGGGGTGGAGCTACAAAGGGTATTTAATTGTGTATTGCACTATGGTGTTTTGCTTGAGAAAGGGTCAGTGTGGACCCGAAACATGTCGCAATAAAAATATCAGCAGATAACAGCTGAGTGGACGCCTCCTCATTTTATAAATTTGATATACTTATGGTCTGCAAGAGTGGGAGCAGAAGAGTGAGGTGCCCTAGACGCCATCCAGACGTGCCATTTATTAAGTGTATCACCAGATATTCATAATGTCCCTCGCGTGTGTTAAAAACACATTTGCATTCATCACCTTTTCAAATGTGGATTAAGTAGCAGTGAAGATTTTAGCCCCTTTAAGATGATCAAAGAGGTCCAAGATGAGTGGCAATTCTTGATGGTTATTTTATTGCACCCCCTATAATTGATACATGGCTGTAACCCCCTATCCTTCTTCTCCACAATTAAGAAGCCTGTTCCTTTATGTTCTCTTGAATGGTCAATGGTGTTCATAGGCAAAAATTTAAAGCTGCCCCTGTATCTTCCTGTGGCGCACTTAGTGCACTGCGGGAAAGTCGGTGTGGCTTGTGGAAGTGGACGTGGCTTGTGGAGATAGGTGTGGTGGGCTGACTAATACTTGCTGGTGGACTAATGGGCTGACTTAACACTGGCTGCTGAACTGATTTTACATTGGCTGCTGAACTGGATAGCTGACTTTACACTGGCTACTATACCGGAGGGATAACTTTTACATTGGCTGCTGAACTTGAGGGATAACTTTACACTGGCTGCTGAACTGGAGGACTTACTTTATACTAGTTGCTAAACTGGAGGGCTTAACTTAACACTGGCTGGTAAAATTGTAAATATAAGTGCCCACAACACAGACTGGAAAATAATAGATGTGCCCACAAAGACTTGTAAATATAAGTTGTGCTCACACAGACTGGTAAATATCAGAAGACCTTATAGCTAGCCCACACAGACTTGTAAGTATAAGATGCCCTGATGCCCACCCAAGGCTGGTAAATATATTGACCAGTCTAAATGGGCTGGGCACAAGGGCATCTTATATTTTCTAGTCTACATGGGTTGGGCATGAGAGTATCTTATAAGATGCCATCATGCCCAACCCACACAGACTGGTAAATATATGATGTCCTCATGCCCAGCTCACATATAAGATACTCAGCCCAGTCTTATAAATATAAAATTCCATTCATGCCCAGCCAACACACACTGGTAAATATAAGAATCCCTAATACCCAGGTACATACAAGTTTTCCCACAGTGACTGGTACATACATGTTTGCCCACAGTGACTGGTATGTACAAGTTGTCCACAGTGATTTGTACATGCAATTTTCCCACAGTGATTGGTACATACATGTTTGTCTATAGTGACTGGTACATACATGTTTGCTCACACTGACTGGTACATACATGTTTGCACTCAGTGACTGGTGCATAACATTTGACCACAGGGACTGGTACATACATGTTTGCTCACAGTGACTGGTACATACATGTTTGCTCACAGTGACTGGTACACACATGTTTGCACAACGTGACTGGTACATACATTTGTCCAAAGTGACTGGTACATATATTTGCCCACAGTGACTGGTACATACAAGTTTGTCCACAGTGACTGGTACATACAATTTTATCCAAAGTGATTGGTACATACAATTTACCCACAGTGGCTGGTATATACATGTTTGCCCACAATGACTGGTACATACAAGTTTGCCCACAGTGACTAGTAAATACATGTTTGCCCACAGTGACTAGTAAATACGTGTTTGCCCACAGTGACTAGTAAATACATGTTTTCCTACAGTTACTGGTACATACAAGTGTGTCCACAGTGACTGGTATATAAAAGTTTGTCCACAGTGATTTGTACATGCAATTTTCCCACAGTGACTGGTACATACATGATTGTTCACAGTGACTGGTACATATGTGTTTTCCCAAAGTGACTGGTACAAACATGTTTGCCCACAGTGACTGGTACATACATGTTTGCCCACGGTGACTGGTACATACATGTTTGCCAACAGTGATTGGTACATACATGTTTGGCTACAGTGACTGTTATACACATGTTTGCTCACAGAGACTGGTACATACATGTTTGCCCATGGTGACTGGTACATACATATTTGCCAACAGTGATTGGTGCATACATGTTTGGCTGCAGTGACTGGTACATACATGTTTGCTCACAGTGACTGGTACATACATGTTTGCACTCAGTGACTGGTATATAATATTTGCCCACAGTGACTGGTACATACATGTTTGCTTACAGTGACTGGTACATACATGTTTGCACACAGTGACTGGTACATACATGTTTGTACAAAGTGACTGGTATATAACATTTGCCCTTAGTGACTGTTATATACAAATTTGTACACAATTACTGGTACTGGTACATGCAGTTTGTCCACAGTGACTGGTACATGAGTGCCCACAGTGACTGGTACATATTTTCCTACCGTGACTGGTACATATTTGCCCACAGTCACTGGTACATGTTTGCCCACCGTGACTGATCCATAATGTTTGCCCATGGTCACTGGTACATAAGTTTACCCACAGTGACTGGTACAAAAGTTTATCCACAGTGACTGGTACACACATGTTTGCCCACAGTGACTGGTACACACATGTTTGCCCAAAGTGACTGGTACATTCATGTTTTCCCAGAGTGACTGGTACGTTCATGTTTGCATACAGTGACTGGTACATACAGTTTGTCCACAGTGACTGGTGCATACATATTTGCCCATAGTGACTGGTACATACAATTTACCCACAGTGACTGGTACATACATGTTTTTCAATAGTGACTGGTACATACATGTTTACCCACAGTGACTGGTACATACATGCTGTCTTCCAGTGGACGTTGTAATGGCAGGTTCATTGGTCAGTTTCAGAAAAAAGCTGGATGAGTTTCTGCAAACAAGGAATGTTGCAAGTTACTGGTATTGATACATAAAGTAGAGTTGATCCAGGGAAATTTCCGATTGCCACTTGGAGTCAGGGAGGAATTTTTTCCCCCTTCATAAATTTGGTGGGGTTTTTTTGCCTTCCTCTGGATCAACAGTTAGGCATGAAATGAGGATATTGCTAGATGGGTTGGACTGGATGGACGTATGTCTTTATTCAACCTCAAATACTATACAAAGTGCCATCCAAACATGATGTAAGCAGGAGGTGATGGCACAGAAAATACCTGTCACCCCTAAACTTCCAGTCAGTTGCCTCTTACATTACCTTCTGTTTCCAATTATGTCCTGGATGTGACCATTTACACCTAGAAGTGCCACTAAGTTTTTTTTCAGGTGGCCTCATCAGAGTAGTGCCCCTGCCAATACTAAAGCGAATTTCATTTGGTGGTGTTCATGGAGTTGCCATCTTTACATGTTTTCATTTGCTTGCAAACAAATATTTGCCAGTTTTTATGAGGCTTCATTTGCAATTTCTTACTTCAATTTCTCTTGCTCTTTGCTTATAAAGAAAAGATGCGATTCTGAACCTTAGCTATAGAGAACATACGTAATTATGTGTTACCTGACCTGTAGTGTGAAATCAGTAATTACTCATATTCCATCTCTAATAGCAAGTCTAACTGTGCTGCCTATACCCACCCTGTGAAAACCAGGGATGAACCTAAACTCCCACTTTTGTTAAGCTCAATCATTAGTGCAACCGGCACCAGCAGAAATAAATGAGCAACGGGAGAACATTTAACCCTCCTTTTTGCCCCTGATATATGAAAAAACGATGCAATTAAACATGTTATGATTGTATAACATTCTGTAATATACATTTATTTAACTTTCGCTACATGTTAAAAAAAAAGCAGTTATAATATGGCCTAGATACAACACACTCTTCAACTGATTGCTACATTGGAAACACGTAGCTCCATTATAATAAAGGAGTTTTTTTGTTTCTTGTTCTTGTTGACGAATCTTCTTAACTGGCGAGTTAGTGTTAATACCAGAACATATATAATAGGGCATGTTACCCAGTAGGGCAGTGATAGCAAAACTTTTATAGACGGAGTGCCCAAACTGCAGCCCAAAACCCACTCATATATTGCATAGTGCCAGCACCATAGTTTAAAGGGCAAGTCCAGCCACAAAATGAAAACTTACATACAGGTAAATCACCCCCCAAATCCTAAACAGTAATAGTTTGAAATGTGAAATATATAAGTCTAACCTGAAATCCTGCACAATGTCCTGTTTCCCCTGTTTCTGCTTCCTGGTCCTTCCAGTTAGTAACTGTCAGTTATGGATTTGACAGTTGACATCACAGCCAATGACTGAATGTTAATCCCCTGTCTGCCTCTTCTGAGCATGCCCAGGCTCAGTACAGGCTCAGTACAGGTTTCTAAATTGCTCAGTTTCCACGAGGCATCCAGAAGCATAGACATACAGTAATGAATTCATAGGACAAACTATGATACATCAACATATTTTAAAGAGGCCGTTCTTTCTAAAAGATGTTCTTATGAGGGTGGAGTTGTCCTTTAACATGAATACTGAGGTTTTATTCAGAGAGAAAAATGCACAACAGAGACAGATACAGAGGATAGGACTGATTATAGTTTAACATTGAATGTTTGCACATTACATTTTGATACATTGATGTAGTGGGCTCCTCTCACTTTGATTAGAGGTTGGACCAATCAATGGGTAAGGGGGTGTTTGGAGGATTGCACCTACTAAATATTGGCAATTGCCATCCTTGGCGTGCTAGTGTGACTCTATAGTGTTTTGATCTCACTTGTTACAAGAAAAGCCGTGTCTCTCTGCCTTCCTGGTAAAAAACTCGGGAGAACTATGTTGTGCATGAGTGCCAACAGAAAGGGCTCTGAGTGCCACCACTGCAGTAGGGGATTCACAGTAATTAATGACTGTAAAACACTCCATACCCATTACTCTAGTTATGATAATAGTTTTTCACCTCCCAGGCAAAATGGCATCAAAAATCATTCAAAAAAAAACTCTGGATACATTCTACATTTAGCTGAACAATGAAATACCCCATTGTTACTTTTCAACATTGATATAGAAATTACACCTTTTATTTTATGGGGGGAAAAAACTATTTCCAGGCCTCAAAAGTCTGCAAAATGCATTAACCAAACCTGACATAGAAAGCCGGGCAATACTAATGAACTGTAGGTTTGATAGTAAACTAGCTGCTCCCACCACTCAAAAAATAGAATAATGGAGAGAGAGCATAGTACTGGATTGAACAGTGTTTACAACAAGGCACTCCCAAAAATGTTAAATGAAAAAATCCTTTATTCATTAAAGTGGATTGCCTCTTGGCAAAGAAATGCAGAAAAAGTGCAAACCCCACCCCAGTCACAAATAGCCCAATATACACATAATTCTGAGCATTATTCATACTATAAATATTTACTGTAATATCCTCGTTCACACACACATGCTCACAAAGGGGTGTAGCTACCAGGGGGAGTTACCGCAGGGGGCATCAGGAGCCCCATCTTCTTATTTACTGTTGTTGTATTGTGCATTTCCCTGTATGAATTGCTACAAAATATACTCTGGGAACCTCTCTACCAAAGGGACACAACTCTGTGTTGGGTCCAGTCAACAGCTCTGTATATATCCCCCATGAATGTCATGTTTCTAGTACAGAATGCTTTAACCCATATGTGCATATTGTACTCTGCCTATGTTACATATTGTGCTCAGCTCATACAGAGACTTAGCCATCAGATATTGAAAGGCAAAGTGTTTGGGGGCATCAAAGAAACGTAGAATATTAATCTAAGGCTTAAACTGTAATTATGGTACGAAGATTAAACAATATTACATTGTTTCCAAAAAGTCAGTACAAGATATTTTGCTCTTAAAGTCCACCAATGGCAAGATTACATTTTGTCCTATACATTAGGCCTTAGTGGTGTTGATGCTTATCCAAGTCCACAGAATTAAGGTTTTATCTAGAAAGATCTGAGGTTAAAAACTCCAGACCCGAAAGGACATATATTATTATACCTACAACAGTAATTATACTGAGAAATTTAGGAGAGATATGGTCATGACTTCATCTGGATGTGGTTAATACTGCGAAGGCCTAATATAGAAGGGAACTGTGGGTCTGATTTGGTAATGTAAGGAAGACTGATAGGGATATTTTTTAATAAGTTTAATCCAGTTGTTGGGCCACATAGGAAGCACTGGTGTAATATATAAGGGATAATTCGCTACCTACAATGTATAAGTAATATAAGGATATTATGCCAAAGAGGAGTTCCCTGACCATATAGAAGCACGAGGCTGAGTGCTTTTATACAGGTCAGGGAACTCCGAGGTGAAGTAATATATATTATTCTGAAGGTAGCGTATTATTCCATATAATACTTAAAGGACAATTATACTTACCATTTCCCCGATCCATTCCTGCAAAGTACCAAGGGTGAGGACCTAAAACACTAAGTCCTTACCTCTGGGTACTTTACAAAAGTCCTGCACTACTTACTTGTAATCTCCCTCGTCGCTCCGGTCAGATCCTCCCCACTGGCACTGTCAGTGACAGTCCGGGAGGCAGCCAATGGGAAGACATGCCTCCATTGGCTGCCTCGCGACCTGTCACTCAAGTGCCAGTGGGGAGGATCGGACCGGACCGACGAGGGAAATTACAAGTAAGTAGTGCATGACTTTTGTAAAGTATCCAGAGGTGAGGACTTAGCGTTTTAGGTCCTCACCCTGGGTACTTTGCAGGAGTGGGGGGAAAGGAACGAGGGGGAAGTGAGTATAATTGTCCTTTAAGGCACATAATAAATAATACCTAGAAAGAAAAAAAACAGCACAGGCAGCACACAACCAACCAACGGCACACTCATTCACTCATCTACCCCCTCCTGTTGATACTCCCTGTACCTAACCCCCTGTCACCCCCTTCCTGTATCTACCCCCCACCTCCCTGTATCTACCTCCCACCTTTCTGTATCTACCCCCCATATTTACCCCAGCCTCCCTGTCGTTGTCCCCTGTATCTATCCCCCCACCTCCCTGTATCTACCCTCCCACCTTCCTGTATCTACCCCCCATATTTACCCAAGCCTCCCTGTAGTTGTCCCCTGTATCTATCCCCCCACCTCCCTGTATCTACCTCCCACCTTCCTGTATCTACCCCCGTATCTACCCCAGCCTCCCTGTCGTTGTCCCCTGTATCTATCCTCCCACCCTGTATCTACCTCCGTCTCTCCCTCCCTGTATCTACCCCCCACCTCACTGTATATAACCCCCCCCCCCCATACTCCATTTACAAGTGAAGCTATTTTCTGGGATATAAAGTTTTAACCATGCTGTTTTGTATTTGAATGTAATGTAAGTACTGACCAGGTTACACTCCGGTCCTCTCCCCCTCCCATCCGGATCCTGTCACAGATTAAACACACGGAATATAAGGAGCAGCTCCAGCCGTCAGCCGAGTCAATTTATGACTCATTGGAATGCGACGCTGCTCCTTATCCTCAGTGTAGTTCAATCTGTGACAGGATCCGGATGGGAGGGGGAGAGGACCGAGTGTAACCTGGTCAGTACTTTTACATTTAAATAAAAAACAGCATGGTTAATACTTTATATTCCAAAAACACAGCTTCACTTGTAAATGTGTAAAGAGGGAGAGGTGGGGGTGGAGTGGCGAGAATTCTTATTACAGTCACTAATATTAATATTAATTAATATAATTACACGCACCTGGGTGACTGTAATAAGGATTCTCACCACTTCACCTCCCCATTCAAAGAATAGGAGCCTTATGTATTATAGAAGTATTATAGAAGCAATCAGGGCTTTACACTGTTGGAAACTGAAACAGGTGGGTAGCTGTTGATAAAATGGGGTTAGCTTAGCAGCACATAACTAGTAAAAATATCAATTAGAGAGCTGCTGTATCTGAGTGTGACAGGAAATTTGTTCTGTGTGCATTGCTTTAAACAGTTAAGGCACCTACTGTACAACTTGATTTCGACATATTAAACCTCATTAACCCTAAGAACGTTCCTCAGATGCTGATGAATGGACAAAGGACACTACACTTGCTACATCAAAGCCTGCAACAATTGGAGGTCAGTCATTTGACCAGGCAAGAGAAAGTCAGTTCCCCTTCCAAGCAAATGGAAGCACGACAGGAAGTAATGGAGGTTATAGCCGTAGTGGTATTACCGGGTATTGATCGGAATGGCCCAATTTTATCGGGATAGGAGGACATTTTGGCCGATTGATATTATCGGATACGATCGGCCAATAATATCGTTACGTCTATGGCCATCATTAGTACTTGTACAAACTTTAGTTTTCCTTTAAGGATAATAGGAAAAATGAAAAATATTGAAACGTGTCTGCTCTTCCTATTTAGACCTAGTTTGCTTTTATTGCAACATCTCATACATTTTACATAATAAAGGCAAAAATATATTAAGTGATAATACCATTCTTATTATTGTATTCCATTTTATATGATAGAATACAACTGAACATTGGTCCTGCCTTGCATGCATTTTAACATTTAGAAGTTCTCCTTTCTTTTCAAGTTTTTCTCTCTAAATAGAAAGAAAGAAAGAACAATAAATGACCGACTATGCATTAAAATGTATGAGGAATGCTACAAAAACTCTAATTTCAGGAGCCTTTAAGAGCAGGCATCAGCCTGCTGGCAAAACCTAATTGTATTCCACTATTCTACTGCTGGAAAGGGACATATGAGAGGCGAGAGACATTTATTGCTAGGTTAGAATATATTTATGTATGTATATGTGTGTAGATATATATATTTAATATATATATATATATAATTATAAATAATATATATATATATATATATATATATATATAATATACACACAGATCTATCTATCATCTATCTATCTATCTATCAATTTTATTGTTCAGACAGGTCAGCCTGTGCAACCTATTATGACTGTAGGCTTATAGACCAAAGAATCAAGCACACACCAAAAGTGCCGTGAATCGGTCGGTCGCCCGAAAATATGGCTGGTTGTACCCAGCCTAAGGTGTGTGCTCTGGTTTGCTACTGGAGCACACAACTAGAGGATAAAATGCAGAAAACATTGAAATAAAATCAGTAATATGTTTTACTTCTTTTTTTGAATTTCCCAGCATTCTTGCATTATACGGTTTATTTACTGACCATTATGTTTTTTCACAAATGCCCGGTCCTAAACTACTGCAGGAACAGGTAATCTCCAGCCAATCTTGTTGCACAGCAGGTTTGTTAAGGAAGCATATGACTGGGGTGAGCTGTGGGACCAGGCAGTGCACATACACACAGATATGTAGTTAAGTTGTTCAGAGAGGTTACCTTTCCTTTATTGCCATTTACTATAGTTGTATTTGGCCATTTGATGATGAACTTGGGGAGATGTTTTAGATTTTGGAGTATAAAAATGTAAGTTTATTTCTTTAAAACTTTTTAGGGGAATGTTTTACATAGACCTCACAGTATGAGGGAGACCTCCATTCCCAGTTCCACTGGTCAGATGGGAAGAACAGACTCAAGATCACATATTTAATCTCAGCACTTTAGAAAACTGTAAGGTAAATCGTTTTGCATTACTGATACATGCTTCTGAGACACTATGAAATGACACAATCTGAGATAAGGATGAGAATTTACTGGTGAAACACAGTAATGAAAATCACTGCCAAACGAGGATTTACGGGTGGCTACAGCACTCGTTTATAGGGCTAATGTCACACTAACCAATCCAAATTCGGTTAACCCCAAAGTTGAGGAAACTACGCAACCTAGTATACCTGATTACCAGCTGATAGTATAATTAAAAACGTATGCAAGGGTGTGATTAATCTACATGAAAATATCCATAAGAGCCAGAAAGAAGGCGGTGAGAGATTTAGCCAAATATGAACAAAAGCAATAGATGTATATCTTGGAACATATAGTTACAAACATTAATAACGTGAAGGGCAATCAGAGATCAGGGTCTGTTAAGTGACTTTTTTAAACAGCTACCTAAGGGGGTTGAGAAACCCCCTTGTTGAGAGAAGTGCTGGTATAAACGGTATGCTGGCAATTTGTAGATAAATGTAATAATATGCACAAGGAACCTTAGAAATAATTACTGTATATTATAAAGAACACTAAAAACATTTGTCTGGCAAAGAACAGCAAAGTACACAACCCAGGACAGTTCTAATACTTTAAAACAAAGGTTAATACAGTTTCAGTAAAGTTTACCTATTACATATTGCACTGAAATTCCCTATTACATTCACCAGCCGGGCAGTGACACTTTCTCCGCTCATTTGCTTTGAATTCCCATGGGGAATGTTAATCCTGAACCAAAGTCTCAGATTAATGTGTTGTGAGGTTGTTTCCAATGTCATGGGACACAGGGCCTGTTTGTTAAACAGTGGTAATGCTGTCTGATTTGATGTATGAGGAACTCACTAGATAGTTCTGCTCACAGGGTCTGCCAATAAATCACGCATAATGCGCTCCCCCTGCATCTCTCTTCCTCTGACTAATCTCACCTTCCTCTGTCTCTTTTTGCTGTTTTATTTCCTTCCCAATGTCTTTATTCTAGTTTACATTCTTGTTTACTGAGAGGATCTTGATGTAGTAATTCACTCCATCATTCATTAAGCACTAGAAAATGTTTTAAAGGGCATGTTCACCCCACAAACAATATTTTAACCTTAGACTTAACAACCTTCCCCGCCAACCAATTTTCTCAATATTTAACTTTCTTCCCAGTGCTCCTAACATCAGATATCTTACCTTGAAATCCTCTAGTCCCTCAACAGAATTGCTGTCTCCTTTATGGTTTTAGGCGCTCTATGTGAGCTTGCACAGCCGTAAAGTTTCAGGAATTTGCAATGACATGGACATCGACATAGAATGTATGAGTGTATGTATGTATATGTTTATTTATAAAGTACAGTAAAAACATTTTTTAAAAAGTCATACAAGGGTGATAAATACAAAAACAGTTCAGTACATAAATATATAAATTATATAAATAGAGGTGGTAGAGCCTTGGAAAAGAGGAGCTTACAATCCTTCCTTCTTTTAAAAGCTTAAAGGAGAACTAAATCCATTTTTTATACTCCAGAATCTGAAAACAACCCCCCTAAAAACACCAATAAGCTATAAAATCCCACTCCAGTAAATTGTATTAAAGTAAATGTAAGCCTGTTAAGAACTGGATAAATT
Source organism: Hymenochirus boettgeri (assembly GCA_019447015.1). NCBI lineage: Eukaryota > Metazoa > Chordata > Amphibia > Anura > Pipidae > Hymenochirus > Hymenochirus boettgeri. Next base: position 269,526,439 of record CM033470.1, on the reverse strand, counting down.
ATCTGTGTGTATGTGCAGTGTCAGACCACACCTCCTGCCTCAGTCACATGCTTCCTTGCTATATCTGTCCTGTAAAAGGATTGGATAGAGATTATTAGTGGGTGTGACCAACTGTAACAAGTTTCTGCCATAGCTAAAGACTGAGCATGGGCAGAACATAATGGTCGTTGACCAGACTGTGTGATATTAGAATGCTGTGATATTAAGCACAAACCATATATTATTTAGGGAAATTTCCCAGCACCCATATCAAAATGAGAGGTAAGACACTGATTACTGGCTTTATATCAAGGTGTTCTGCCTTCTGGTTCAGTGTTGTTCTGTGGCTTTAGTTGTCCTTTAACTGTGTTGTCCCTTCTTTTCTTCGTTTGGTTTTTAAGTGACCGGACTTAATGGCATGTTGCTTTTGTACATTGATTTAATATTTCCTCTTTCAATTCAAGGGGACTGTTTTTAGACTGAGCATGTTTATGTACAGGTTCTTGTACTTAGTTCCAGGAAATTAGTCATAATGGTTTGGTTATTAATAATCTAGATAAAGGTAAAGCAGGACAAAGAAAAAACTGAGCTGACGGCAAATAAGACAAAATAACTGTGCTCCATTCAAGCAACCCAATAACAATCCTGATATTGACACAAACCTACAAAACTAATAAACACAGTTTACCCAAGTCAAAAAGCAATTAAAGTGAATCCAACATTTAGACACAAATGAACACTTTAAATTATTCCTCCTGGTCTACCACAACCACCATGCTAAGCACATACCCTAAGGAGAGTTTCAAATGGTGTGTGCACAACCTCTTAGACCATAATTATCTATGTGTTAAATGACAATAATACTTACCTTCCTCGCTCCCCTCCTTTTCTGTCAATTAAAAGTACCCAGTGATGTAAGTATGTTATATATTTACTAAAAGCTTCCCTCACTGGTCCAGTCTATTTCTGCATCTGGCTGGCCACAATCTGGCCAATGGGTAGACATACACTTCCCATTGGACTTGTTACTAACAGTCCATGGGGCGGAGCAGAAAGTATATCAGGAGATACTGCACACAGTGGTCAGGACAGCAGTTTAGGTCCTCACTCTAGGTAATTTTAAGGGTAGAGGGGTACGTTGAATGGGTTTAATTGTCCTTTAAGAGAACCTGCTTAGTTTTACATCTGACAGCTTTAGATTGGACAGAACATATCAGTCACCTTTCAGGCAGGGTCCTTATGTACCTCATCAGTACAGAGAAGGTAACTGTGCATACCACCAGATTCCTCATATACTCTATATACTGTCATTCTCTGCACCACCCCTGACAAAATGTTCAAACCTAAAAGGTTAGAGAAATTTCTGTGTATCATTTGTGGGTTATCAGACAAACCTTCATGTTAGAAGAACGTGTTATGCTTCATTTGATTAGGTATGAGTCTTTGGGCCGCATTTATTAAGGTACGTACGTAGACGTTATTACAATAGCCGCAACATAAACCGCCAATGCGACCATAAAGTCAATATTTTTATACCATCCGGTATTACCACTTCCTGACTACCGCCATGGCACCACGTGCATTGCAATAGCATTATCACCTGCTTACACTTTTACCACCCCGCTGTACATATGGATTGCTATCTATACTATGATTGAACTGTTTTGTTTGCGATCTGTTAAATATTTTATGGGTAATGATCTAAGAATGTTCTGAACAAGTCACAAAATGATCCTGAACAACAAACAGCACCTAATCTGCCCCACATCTATTTTACTCTGTTTTACCTGTCACATTTGCTTTATTCTGTACCAGACCATCTGCCATGTAGATCTATAATCCTCTGCAGAATCCTGGCTACACAAGGGCTAAGCCTGCCAGAACTTCATTCTGTTCTGCTGTTTTACTTTAGTGGGTGGAGGGAGCCAGCAGGAGAGTCGAAGACCAGATGTTCATGTACACAGCTTGTAATTCACTGACTACTACTTGTCAGGCAATGAGGCAGTCTGAACTGGCTCAAACACACACAAAAGTATTGAAATAGTTGCAAAAAGGACTGTTTTTACTCAAGTCTGTGCCTTCTCACTTAGACAAATGTTAAAACACAATATAGACATGTAAAATTGCCCAAATGCCACATCTTACCTGCCGGCATTCCTGTGACATTCTAGAGAACCGCCTGGACCAATCACACCAATGTTACAAGCATAACATCAATCGCAAATCATTTTCCAGCCAGGAAATGTTGCGAAAATGCCGTCAGGTGAGAATGGCTGAGGCATTAGATGTTACATCCAACAAGGTGTTTTTAAAATCGAATTTCTAATCAGCTGTAACAAGTGTATGTCTACCTTGAACTGTAATGATGTAATGATGACATCATTATGTACGAGTGCTATTCATATAGCATGAGACTGCAAGATGCCTTCTGTTATAAGAAGGTGTTTCTCTGCTTTCATGCTCAGTGAAGGGCTTTTTGCTTCTTTTGGTCCCTCTCTTCCTAAGCTTTCTAGCTGCCTTTTCTATCATTATGTACGGTAATAGTAACCAACGGTCCAAAGCACAGACATGTAAATGTGCACATAACTTTGTACATCTGTTTGTAATGTTTATTTAAATAGCAATGTTAATTTTACACTGTCCATTTTGGCTGAGACACATTAACGTGATGTACATGCAATACAACAAGAACAGGATAATATGACAGATTTCTCTCAGACTGAAATCATAAAGGTTCTACAAATATAATTAACCTAGAAACATAGGCTGGCGTTAAAAAAATTCTAACGCAGATCGGCTGCAATCACAATATTAAAGGGCAAGTACACTGTAAAAACTTTTAAAAATGAAAAGTACTTGGGGCAGGGAAGTAGGATTGATTATTCCGACCTACCAATATTGTTTAGTTAAGGAGCGCCAGCCCGTTAAAGGACATCTATACCAAAAAATAGGTTATTTTAAATTGCCCATTACTGGAAACTATAATTCTTCCCAACCACCACTGTATAATTGTTTTGTTGATCTGCCCCCTATTTCTTTAGATATCCAATCCAAAACTTCTTATATTTCAGCTGTCAATCAAGTTCGTTGTTCTTTAAAAAACTATTCTTCTGCAAGTAGTTTTACTGTAGCTGGAATGGTGACAGAGTTTTGACAGTTGGAATGCTGTGTGTTGTGTGCAGACTTGACAGTTGGTTTGTGGGAAAAAAGTCAGGTCGGATGGAAGTGGGAGTGGTTAAAAAACAAAATGTCTGCCAGCTTTAAAGCATGCAGCAACACACATGCAGCTACTTACATGTATTCAATTATAAATTAAGATGAGGGAAAGTAATTTTTTCAGTATAGTGTCGCTTTAAGTTTTTATCTGTTAGGTTTGTGTCCTTTATTAAAGATTGTACTGAAGCACTTAGGATGCAGTTTTCTTTGTGCTGGCATTCCTCACAGAAACAAAATTGAGTCTTTAATTGATAGGAAGCAGTGGCATAGCTACAGACTTATGGGCCCTGATGCAAAATTTGGGCATGGGCCCCCCAACACTGCAGCAAAAACTAAACCGGCACTGCAAACCAAATAATCATTGGTAAAATGCTTTGTATATAACCACTGGTAAAATAGTTGGCACAAAGACTGGTGATAAACTGGTTGGGAAACTGGCACTGCACACAGCCTGGCACTGGTTAAATGCTTGGCACACAGACAATGGTAAAAATGCTTTGTATACAGACCACTGATAAAACAGTTGCCACACAGACTGGCAGTTTTGGAACCTTAGCACAAAATGGGGCCCCTTCTTGGCCAATGGCCCTGGTGCTGTCGCATCCCCTGCACCCCTGGTAGCTACGCCCCTGATAGGAAGATAGAAAACAAAGTACAATACAGAGTTAATAGAACATCAAGAATAGCAATAAATCTACTTTGCAAACGTAGCCCTGAATGAAGCTCTCTGTGGCAGCCTTGGGAGCTAAATGTTTGTATGGGTATTTACGGCTCATAAAAGTCAATGTGTTTTCTTCTAGGTTTTAAGGATTTCAGAAGTAAAAATACAACAGTAAGAAATAAAAAGTATTAGTTACTTAGGAACTTGGTGCTCCTGTATTCCCATAGGACACACCATTGCTATGCAGAGATATCTGTGCATGTGTGATCTTTCTCAAAGGATCGAATGGAGACAACAGATCGTTTTACAGCTTATAAAGAAGCAGAAATTTACAAAGTGACGCAGAAGCTGTCACACAATACAATGAAACACTCTTTCCACTTGCATTACACTGACAGGATTTTATTTAATACCTAAAGCTCTATAGAGATTCTCAGCTTCTTTAAAGATTGGATGAAGCCCAAGCCTTTTCTTTGGCTCCTTCATTGTAAACCAAATTGTATAAAAGTGGGGGGGGAAATAAAAGTTTCACATAGAATATATGGCAAGGTAAATATTACAAACACTTGTAAAGTTTTAACTTTACACAGCAAAATGGTTGTGTTTCAAAGCAATACTGAGAATTAAACAATCACTAAATACTGAAAACAACTTCCCTCGCTGAGTCTATAATTCTATAGGAGGTAGAAGGTAGTATCCCTACTCCCTATTTTAATTTAAAACTTAATTAGCTTCAGATGTTTTGCCATCCAAGCTGCCATTTTTATTTTTCCATTGCCACTTTCAGTCTCCATGGCGGAGTTCAGTAAAAAAAGATTGTTTATGTCATGTAATGCCTTGGCATGTGTCTGTTTCTGTACTGAATAATTAGATCTTTGTTTATTTTGAAAATGAAAAAGATACATCATTTTTTATTATTTTGTGTAAAGGTATATACTTGTTTATTAATATAATGTATGTTAAGTCTATACTTTTATTTAGGACTTCCCATTTCTTCAGTTGTAGATGCAATAAATGTTTATATTAAACAAACAAAGACCAGTAATCATTAAGTTACCATAAGCCATCTACAATAAAAAAAATCATCGTGTAAAATGCATATTTAAAAGGCATGCCCACCCATTTTAACATTTTTGATATGTAATAGCTCTCCCTCCCCCAGTCTCAACTGCTAGAATAGATTTTCCAGAAACTCCCCCGATCTTTATTTTACAAAGCGTTTTTACACTAGGGGGAGGGAGAGCAAAACGGGAGGGGGGGGATGCTGCTCTGAGCAAGCCAAAAACCTCTGAGTGGAAGCCTTAGAGGCGGAAACAATTTCTTTGCAGTGCTCCTGGTAACCAGTTTTTTTTGACTTTGGAGGGACTTTACAGGAGAACCATTTGGAGCTGGGATGTAAGGTAAGGATTTTATTACATTACACATTGGGGACAGTAGTGGGTTAAATTCTAGTTTTGGGGGTGGACATGCCCTTTAAGGATCCCACAATGCCCTGGGTAACCTCATATCTGTGTGAAATTAGTAAAATCTTACAAAATATCTTGTGTTAATTAAAAGAATGCAATATGGTAACATTTCTGAAGGTAATAGCACCACATTTTAAATCAAGGATAATTCAGTGTTTTTTTTAAATAATTAACCATTATTTTGCCAAAATGCTGGTTTCTGATAAAGTTTTTAAACACTTTACAGGAAATTTCCAGTGAAACTCAGATCTCCTAATCTCTATTAAATAGCGTTTAGTGTCACTTTGTGACAGGAGTTTTAATGCCTGTGCAGATATCACAGACCCCTGTGCGTCCTATTTAATATAGTGCTTATGGATTTTTTGGAGGAACTAGCTGGCCTAAGGGTCCCACATTGGGTAGAATTCACCCAGAACTGCAACCACTATATTAAATTGACAGGACCAGAGGGATTCTGGCTTTGGGTAAATTCCTCTGTTTGTCTCCCCATTCTGGCTTTTACAATTCATGCAGCACCTTCCATGTAAGCTAATAGGTGATGTTACAATTATGATCGCAATTGTAATTGCATGCCCATGATTGTAGAAATAGCAAGCGTTAAAGGCGCCGTATCACAAAATAGTGTGATATCCAGCTGCAGCTATAATGGTGCAATACTGTGCAGCATATACCTGCTAGTTAAACAATCGGAAGCAAGACCATAGGCGAACGTCTATAGACAAATGTCTAAGGCTGGGTGCACAAGATGAGATCCTTCATCCCGACCATCCGTTCAACACTTCTGACCAGTTGCAAAGGTAGCCGTGGCTGACAGTTCGCCGCGGTCGAGAGTACAGCCCATAGAGGACCACACGATCTGTTGGTGTGTACCCAGCTTCAAGTAGTGTATGCACCTTTAGAATCTATGTGCTGAAACTGACTGAAAGTTATTCCCCTTGACCTATTCATAGTCAATAAGGACATAAAGGCATTTTGATTGTTCTCTGATTTTATTGTAACTGTGAGTGTAAATCTATTTCAAATATTATATACTAGCAAACCCTACAGCCCACGCACCTGCACGCGCACCCCCCCACCACACGCACCCACACACCCACGTGCACCTCCTCCCAACCCCCCGCGCACACACCTCCAAGATTTCACCATGGCAACGGCAGTGGCATGCTCAAATTATGAGAAGCGGTTGAATGACTCCCTAGAATTATCAGCCAATCAATCAGTCCTTCAGTCCATTTCTTCCTTTTCGGCCATCAAAGGGATTACCACACTAAAGAATAACCAGCTAAATAACAAGGTAGGGAGCTCTACACACAAGTCAATTATGCTGGCCATCCACAAAACCTTAGGAAACACAACGGATGTTGTAACAATACCAACAGTAACCTTAAACAAGACTACCGGGTGAAAATGTTTTAACAGTAAATATGGATTTTTAATTTAAATTTAATTTGTAAGAAGTAAAAAGAAAATAATAATTATCAAGTGAATAAGTCTTGGTGTTTTTTTTTTTTTTATTTTACAGCCCCAAAAAGGTGCTAATTAGCTTTCCACACTCTATCACAGTAGGTTCCATATTGCGGCCTGTAGGACAGACCTGATGTGTCTGTGAAACTGAGTATCTAATACTGACCTAGAAGAATACTGTAAACAAGAGCAATAGACTTCCGAACTGTGCTATTGGAGCAGTTCTTTAAAGAGCAACCTCTCCAAAAGATACATGCCATATTTGCTGTTGACGATAGTACTGAATTTCTGTTAAGCATTGCTTTGAATTGTGATTTACTTTAATTTAAAATATATTTTTACACTTATCGCAGATTACATGTGCTTAAAGGGACAGTTCAGTGGAAATGATTGTTATTTGTTAAATAGTTATGTTTGTGTAATGCCTTCTTATTCACATATTCTCTCCCATTTTGAAAAATCAGTTGAATTTATCCCCCTTGCTGTTCCCTGCTGTTGACATTAGTGAGCTGCCATTTCAGGTTCTAACGGTCCTTCTTCTTCCCAGAATGCACCACTACCTTGGAATGTTCCTAACAGTAATTTCTACTGATTGGCTGTTGGATGGGTCAAACATGCCCAGATCTCTACTGAGCAACTTAATCAACCCAGGCGCTGGGTCAAGGGCAAGACCATATCGGTCTCTATTAGGGGTCCTGCAAACAGGAAGTCAGTATTTTGGTTGAATTTATTTATACACAGACAAAATGCTGAATTGGCAGATTAAGGTCATTAGGATGGAAAAATACTGCTCTTTTATCTGAAAGGTATATGTATTTGCACTGAACCCCTTTAAAGGTTGACTTTGACTTTATTCCTGCACTGAAATGACACCAAGTGATGATATTGTCACCAAGTAGGTGCATTCCTTGGGCGTTGTTTTTTGTACTTCATTAATCAATTACCGGTAATCAATTTACTTATCAATAAATAATAATCCATTTAATAATGATAATCAATCCTACAGTTTAACTCAAAGTATTAGATTTCTTTGCCGCTAAGCAGGGTTTTATGAACAAATCGTATGTAAAATCCAAGTATTATATTTATTCATTCAAATCATGTGTCTGTGATACAGGCTTTAATCACTCATTAAAAGGTCCCATATTTATGGGCAGAACTTATAGTGAGGAGTAAAAAAATTACACCAAAGCAGCAAACTGACTACAGTTGATGGAAAAGGAATGGATAGGTCTAATTTTAGGTGGGACAACAATAAATTAGGTTTGTAAGTTTGAGGAAGTGGTGTGCAATCCAAGCCGACAGTTTGAGATTTAAACGTTAACTTCTGGGGTTAGAGCATGGGCAGGCAGGTATCATTAGCATACATGATACTAAGGGGCATATTTATAAAGCCTCAATCTTGATTTTTGGTAATATTTTTGCTAGCGATAAAAAAAATTTTTTAAAAAGGCGATATAGCCTTTTAAAAAAAATATTCTGGACTTTAAACCATGCGACAACCATAGCGGTATTTATAAAAAGGTGAAAATCTGATATTTTTTTGGGACAGGAAAAATCTCTCCAAATCAAAGTGGTGAGAATGAATTTCTAAAGGGTCTTTTCTTGGCTGGAAATAGTTTTTAAAAATATTAATCTTTGTTTAAAAATTCTCCATGGGATGTTACCTTACTAGTAACAGATCACTCTAGCACACCTGTTTGGGCGATTGCCAGAAATATGTAGGTGCTATCCGCTAAATACCCCCTATCAAAGTCCAAGACAAAAAATTAAAAAAATTCACTCCTTGCCTATGCCTTATTACTTTACTAACATAATTTTAATAAACGTGTGTTACACCGTTTGGTGTTAAATCGCCCTTTGGTGTTTGACTTTTCAAAAATTGTTCAAGTTAATTGAACAATTAATTTTTGGCAGCTTTCACCCTTATCAAAAATGAATGCTATAAAAAATTGCCTTTTGATAAATGCCACAAAAAATCAAATAGTCTGGCGTTAAAAAAAATGGCAAAAAGAGCTGATAACATCTCCCAAAAAGTAGTTACAAGGTGAACAGTAAAGCTAAGTACACGCGGACACATGTATGGCTGATATTCTTGCCGGGCAGATGCATGGCTGATATTCCTGCCGGGCAGATGTATGGGTGATATTCCTGCCGGGCAGATGTATGGGTGATATTCCTGCCGGGCAGATGTATGGCTGATATTCCTGCCGGGCAGATGTATGGCTGATATTCCTGCCTGGCAGATGTATGGCTGATATTCCTGCCTGGCAGATGCATGGCTGATTGGCTGATATTCTTGCTGGGCAGATGTATGGGTGATATTCTTGCCAGGCAGATGTGTGGGTGATTGGCTGATATTCCTGCCGGGCAGATGTATGGGTGATATTCCTGCCTGGCAGATGTATGGCTGACTTGCTGATTGCTTGCTGGGCAGATTTATGGGGATATTCTTGCAGGCAGATTGTGGGTGATGGGTGATATTCTCCTCGCCGGGCAGATGTATGGGTGATATTCCTGCCTGGCAGATATTCATGGCGATATTTCCTGCCGGGCAATGTAGGGTGATATTCCTGCCTGGCATAGTTTCATGGCGATATTCCTGCCGGGCATGCATGGCTATATTCCGCCGGGCAGATGTATGGCTGATTTGGCTAACTGATATCGTGCTGGGGATGTATGGTTGATATTCTTGCCAGCAGATGTATGGGTGATTGATGATTCCTGCCGGGCAATTGTATGTGTGATATTCCTGCCTGCAATGTATGGTGATATTCTGCCGGCAGATGTATGGCTGATGGCTGATATTCCTGCAGGTGATGTTGGGTTGATATTCTTGCAGGGGCAGATGTTTGTGTGATATTCCTGCCAGGCAGAGTGTATGGGTTGATATTCCTCAGGCAGATGTTTTGGGTGATATTCCTGCCGGCAGATGTAGGGTGATATTCCTGCGGGCAGATGTTTGGGTGATATTCCTGCCGGGCAGATGTAAGCGATTGTGCTGATATTTCCTGCCGGGCAGATGTATGGTGATATTCCTGCCGGCATATGTATTGGATCTTCTTGCCAGGCAGATGTTGTGGTGATTGGCTGATATTCCTGCCGGGCAGATTATGGTGGATTATACCTGCCTGGCAGATGCATGGCTGATATTCCTGCCGGGCAGATGTATGGGTGATATTCCTGCCAGGCAGATGCATGGCTGATTGGCTGATATTCTCGCTGCGGCAGATGTATGGGTGATATTCCTGCCAGGCAGATGTCTGGCTGATGGCTGATATTCTGCGGGCAGATGTATGGGTGATATTCCTGCCAGGCAGATGTGTGGTGATTGGCTGTATTCCTGCCGGGCAGAATGTATGGGTGATATTCGCGGGCCGATGTATGGCTGAATTCCTGCCGGCAGATGTAGCTGATTGGCTGTATTCTGCGCTGGGCAGTGTATGGTGAATATTTGCCAGGCAGATGTTGTGGGGTGATTGGCTGATATTCGCCGGGCAATGTATGGGTGATATTCCTGCCGGGCAGATGTTGGTGATATTCCTGCCTGGCAAGTATGAGCTGATGGTGATATTCTCGCTGGGCAGATGTCATGGGTGTATTCCTGCCGGGCATATGTATGGGTGATATTCCCGCCTGCCGGGCAGATGTAATGGCGTGCATATCCTGCCAGGCAGGATGCATGCGATTGGCTGATATTCTCGCTGGGCAGATGTATGGGTGATATTCTTGCCAGGCAGATGTGTGGGGTGATTGGCTGATATTCCTGCCGGGCAGATGTATGGGTGATATACCTGCCTGGCAGATCAGGCTGATATCCTGCGGGCAGGTATGGGTGATATTCCTGCCGGGCAGATGTAGGCTGATTGGCTGATATTCTTGCTGGGCAGATGTATGGGTGATATTCCTGCCATGCAGATGTATGGGTGATTGGCTGATATTCCTGCCGGGCCGATGTATGTGTGATATTCCTGCCAGGCAGATGTATGGGTGATATTCCTGCAGGGCAGATGTTTGGGTGATATTCCTGCCAGGCAGATGTATGGGTGATATTCCTGCCGGGCAGATTGTGAGGCTGATTGGTATATCCTGCGGGCAGAGTATGGGTGATATTCCTGCCGGGCAATGTATGGGTGTGATTTTCTGCCTGGCAGATGCATGGCTGATATTCCTGCCAGCAGATGTATGTGTGATATTCCTGCCAGGCAGATGTCTGGGTGAATTCCTGCCGGGCAGATGTATGGGATATTCCCTGCGCAGATGCATGGCCTGATATTCCCTGCCAGGCAGATGTTGGGGATATTTTCCTGCCGGGCAATGTATGGTGAATATTCCTGCCAGGCAGATGTATGGCTGCTTGGCTGATATTCTGCTGGGCAGATGATGGGTGATATCCTGCCATGCAGATGATGTATGGGTGATTGGCTGATATTCCTGCTGGCCATGTATGGGTGATATTCTGCCAGGCAGATGTATGGGTGATTTCCTGCAGGCAGATGTGGGTAATATCCTGCCAGGCAGATGTATGTGGTGTATTCCCGGCAGGGCAGATGTTTTGGGTATATTCCTGCCAGCATGTTTTGGTGATATTCCTGCAGGCAGATGTTTGGGTGATATTCCTGCCGGGCATGAAGGCTGATGGCGATATTCCTGCCGGGCAGATGTTTGGTGATATTCCTGCCGGCAGATGTGTGGCTGATTTCCGCGGGCAGATGTATGGCTGATATTCCTGCCAGGCAGATGTATGGCTGATATTCCTGCCGGGCAGATGTATGGCTGATATTACTCTGCCGGGCAATGTATGGCTGATATTCCTGCCAGCAGATGTATGGGTGATATTACTGGCCGGGCAGAATGTATGGCTGATATTCCCTGCCAGGCAGATGTATGGTGATTTCTGCCAGGCAGATGTATGGTGATATCCTTGCCGGCAGATGTATGGCTGATTTCCTGCCAGGAGATGTTATGGGGTATTCCTGCCGGCAGAATGTATTGGTGATATTCCTGCCGGGCAGATGTATGGCTGATATTCCTGCCGAGCAGATGTATGGCTGATATTCCTGCCAGGCAGATGTATGGCTGATATTCCTGCTAACAGACATCTGCAGTCTGATCTTGTGGTCCATTTAAAGCCACAGGGAAAATTTTCCTACATGTCCTACCAATTTTGTATAAAGATTGGATGAGAGCAATCAGTTGTGTTATAAAATTACATCCAATATTTTGTCCCTATTCACCAATATTAGTTGCGGAATTGTGGGATTTAGCCCACAACAGCATTTAGGAGAGCAAACAAATTCCTTGCAGATGTAAGTTAAGTAGTATTTGAGCGCTGCAAGGCATTAATGTGAACTACAGAGCCTCCATACTACCCATACTACTTTAAACAGTATATCTATTTGATATTCTGCAATAGATTCATTAATTGTGAAACTTCCATCAGCTGGAATTTTCGAAACAACTTTGCAGTCAGTCCTATGCACCTTGCCTGAATCCGTTTTATCTGTCTGATCCACCCTATGTAAAGGGATTGTACTGCACCAGAGATCAGCACTCCAGCAAGTAGGTGACCCTCTTTTATTTGAAAACAACTTGTTTTTATAGGAATCTTATGAGATTTTAACTCTCTTCCTTAGGTCAAGCCAGTTTCAGTGTTGAATACAGATGTGCGATGGAAGATAGTAATAGAAAAAGGTTGGAGGGGCACAAATAAACATTATGATACTCTGGAATTTATGGAGCGATTTGAGTCAGGAACATTATCTCTAACTAGAGTGCAGTATTTTCTTGTTTGCCATGTTTATTATTATCTGGGCAGTTTATCATTTTGGCTGCTTTGATGATGTAGACATTTTTGCTACAGTTTCTCTTTTCAATCATAAAATGCAACAGAATTCACTGTCCCCTGCCAGCAGAGCAGTTACATTTAAAGTCCCTTTCATAATACCAAGCAGATTGGATTTTTTTAGCACTTGGTATTAAAGGGAAAGCTCCATCACATGTTATTCAGGTTGTAATGAGCATTGAATCATCAATATAATACAGCTAGTTATTTTTTTTTAAAAAACTTTTATGATTGTTTGTTTTTTTTGGTTTCTTATTAAAATCTTCTCGATTACTAAATTTGGGGGAGTTTCTGATATTAAAAAAAACACCCTTTATATATAAGTTCATTCAGATGATTCCTTGTGTAACGCAGACCCGACTGCTATATCACCACTAATATTACTAATAGGTTTGCAATCTGCATATTACACTAATAATAATTACTAATAGGTTAGCAATCTGCATATTACACTAATATTACTAATAGGTTAGCAATCTGCATATTACACCAATATTACTAATAGGTTAGCAATCTGCATTTATACTAATAATAATTACTAATAGGTTAGCAATGTGCATATAACACTAATATTACTAATAGGTTTGCAATCTGCATATTACACTAATATTACTAATAGGTTGCATCTGCATTTACCTATTATTACTAATAGGTTAGCAATCTGCATTTACCTAAACTTTAGTAATAGGTTAGCAATCTGCATATTACACAATAATTACTATAGGTTAGCAATCTGTGCATATACACTAATATAATAACAAGTAGCAATCTGCATATTACATTTAGTTACTAATGTTAGCAATCTGCATATTACCAATATTACTAAGAAGTTAGCAGTCTGCATATTACACTAATATTTACTAATAGGTTTGCAATCTGCTATTACAACTAATATAATTACTAATAGTTAGCAATCTGCATATACACTAACTACTTACTAGTTGTTGCAATCTGCATTACACTAATATTACTAATAGGTTAGCAATCTGCATATTATACCAATATTACTAATAGGTTAGAATCTGCATATAACCTAATATTACTATCAGGCAGCAATCTGCATATTACACTAATAGTTAGCAATCTGCATATTACACTAATATTACTAATAGGTTAGCAATCTGCATAATACCCTAATATTACTATCAGGGCAGCAATCTGCATATTACACTAATAGGTTAGCAATCTGCATATTACACACTAATATTACTAATAGGTTAGCAATCTGCATATTATACCAATATTACTAATAGGGTTAGCATCTGCATATAACACTAATATTACTATCAGGCAGCAATCTGCATATTACCACTAATAGTTTAGCAATCTGCATATTACACTAAAATTACTAATAAGTTACCAATCTGCATATTATACTAATTATACTTAGGTTAGCAATCTGCATATTGCACTATGTTCTAATAGGTTAGCACTCATATAACACTAAATTAACTAACATAGGTAGCATCTGCATATTACATTTAATTACTAATAGGTTAGCAATCTGCATATTACACAAGCCTAATATTACTAATAATTAGCAGTCTGCCATATTAACTAATATTACTAATAGGTTTGCAATCTGCATATTACCCTAATAATATTACTAATAGGTTAGCAATCTGCATATTACACTAATACTGTATACTAATTGGTTAGCAATCTGCATATTACACTAACATTTACTAATAGGTTTAGCAATCTGCATATTACACTACCATTACTAAGGTTAGCAATCTGCATATTATACATATTACTAATAGGTTGCAATCTGCATATACACAAATATTACTATCAGGGCAATCTGCATATTACACATAGGTCGCAATCTGCATATTACACTAAAATTACTAATAGTTACTACTCTGCATATATACTAATATTACTATAGGTTTAGCAATCTGCATATTGCACTAATGTTACTAATAGTTGCAATCTGATATAACATAAAATTACTAATAGGTTAAAACCTGCATATTACGTGTACACCAATATTACTAACTAGCAGAGTACCAGCGTTTCCCTTTTTTTGTAAAGATCCAAATCAACCTGCATCCAACACACCCACACCCTTTCTCAACAACTTTACCTATTTAAACTAATTGCATCAATTCACTGTTTCCACACAAGATACCCCTCTCTATCTCGCTCCACTACTAAAATGCTCACGCATGCCCTTATAATCTCATTGGAATCTGTCCTTAATCGGCTAATAGAAGTTACACGCAGTCCTGATACACTCTCCCTATACAAAGATATGGAGATTGTTCTGGGGGCAGCGCCCTCTATCGGTTCCCTATACTAAAGATAAGGGCTGACACGGCCAAACTTTCCCATTGAGTCTGACATGATAAAATATCGATCCCGTTAAGTATGATAGAATGGGTATTTTATTAGTACTGTGTGGTCCAATATTCATAGACCCCCATTGGGGATCATATCTGTTTGGCGCTCTATCCATGTTTTTACATGTGACCTAATAGACACTGAAGTTTACCGGACCCGCAGTAGCGTGTCCTGTTCTGCTTTCCTATTTCATCTCACTGCCTGGAGCTGGAGACTGTTCCTTTGGGGTGTATCGTACCACGTGGCTTCTATTTATTTGTTTGTCTGTGAGTACAGCTATTACTGTTGCTTTCTTTCCACATTTAAAGTGATGTTACTTAAAGGATAACTATACTGTAAAATGAACTTTTAAGAAATGAAAATTACTGGGCAGGGGGTAGGATTGATGATTTTCACCTCTAAATGTTGTTTTGTTGAGGACCTACAGCGATACAGTTTTTATCTGCCAGGTATGCCCTGGGCTCCCTGGTTTTAAAGATAGTGCTGAAGCACTCAGGAAGCCTGGCAGAACATCTTTAAGTACCATTCCTACTCCCTGCCCCAGGTACTTTTCATTTTAACTGTTTTTTGAAAAAACTTATATGCCTATATTGTCCTTTAACCACTATTATTGTGTTATGTATGGTTTTTGTAAAGGAATTACATTTTATTTTTTTTTGCCTAATTTACACCAAAATTTTGACAGGTTTGAGATGTGGAAAGTTTTGTGGCCTGGAAATATATATTTTTTTTTACATGACTGAATGCTGCAATTTTCTATTTGACATTATGATATCAATGATTGTATGGGGAGTAGTTGGCAGAGAGTAGATGATTATTTTTTGCTTGGGAGGTGTAAAACTTTTATCATAACTACTAATGTGGTATGGAGTGTTTCACGGTATTTAATACTATAATACCACTGTGCTCACTGTGACATGCCCTGTTGGATATGTTCTGGCTTCCTTTTGTAAGGTTTTTAATTCACAATGTTTGCCCTATTTAAAAACCCACTGTATCGTAAATTTGAAATAGTTCGTGGTTGTATATTAGGACCGCACTTATTGATACCACCCCCTTTATAAATAGGACTCTCAGTTTTGGCCAGAAAAGCAGAACATTTATAGTATTGCCAAAAAAACCAAAAAGATCTCCATCCTTTTTAAAATATAGCCTTTAGTACAGGACATGGGGCTTGTATAAAATAAAGCATGTTATTTTTTTGACAGCAGTGGTCATCTTTGTGAGGACAAAACTGGCAAGTTTTGTTCCATCCACACTTCAATTTACATCTTCATTTTGATTTCAATGTCAATATATTTTCAAACTTTCGATTTTGAATTATATCAATGTGCTCAGTACCACTTTGGATCTTCAAATGTCCCTCCAAATCCGCTAATTTTGAATCAGCAGTAGTATATCTACACTAACATACGTCACAGATTTTTACATTTCTCTGTCGTTATTTTACACTAACATATGTCATTTACACTACAGGTTCATTTTTCACTTCATTTTACACTAACAGACGTATTTTACACTAAGAGATGTCATTTACATTTCTGTCGTTATTTTACACTAACAGATGTCCTTTTATACTTCTGTCGTTATTTTACACTAACGACATAATTTTACACTAACAGATGTCATTTACACTTCTGTCGTTATTTTAAACTAACAGGCATCAATTATTACCAGACATCATTTAAGTTCTGTCTTATTTTACACTAAGACATCATTTAACACTAACAGATGTCATTTTACACTAACGACGTCATTTTACGCTTCTGTCATTATTTCCACTAACACGTAATTTTACACTAATAGACGTCATTTTACACTTCTGTCGTTACTTTACACTAATGACTTATTTTACCTAACAGATGTCATTTTACACTATCACGTCATTTTACACTTCTGTCGTTATTTTTACATTAACAGATTGCATTTTCCATAACAGACAACATTTTACATTTCGTGTCTTATTTTATACTAAAGATGTCATTTTACACTAACAGCATTTTACACACTGACAGCATTTTTACACTAACAGACGTCATTTTACACTTGTCGTTATTTTACACTAACAGAAGTCATTTAACTCTACAGCGTCATTTGACACTAACAGACGTCATTTTACACTTTCTTATTATACACTAACATGTCTTTTACACTTACAGACGTCATTTTACACTAACGAACGTCATTTTAAACTTGTTATATCACAACAGATTAATTTTTACACTCAGCACATGTCATCTTACACTAACAGACCTCATTTTACACTTGTCGTTATCATACACTACATGTCATTTTACACTAACATGTCGTTTTACACACTGATGTCATTTTACACCTAACAGACGTCATTTTACACTTGTCGTTATATACACAACAGATGTCATTTTACACAACAGATATTCTTTTACACTTCTTTCATTATTATACACTAACAGATGTCATCTTACTACATTAACAACTTCTTTTACACTTCTGTCCACTATTTTACAATAACAGGCTACTTTTACACTTCTGTCATTATTTTACAATAACAGAACTCATTCTACACTAACGGACGTAATTTTACACTTATAGACGTTATTTTAACACTACTGCATTATTTTACATAATTGGGAGTTATTTTACTCTAACAGATATTATTAAATGAAATTGTTTATGTTAAGTATAGTATTTGAGGTTGAATAAAGACATACTTCCACTAGTCCAACCATCTAGCAATATCCTCATTTCCTGCCTAACTGTTGATCCAGAGGAAGGCAAAAGACACACCAAATTTATGAAGGGGGAAAAAATTCCTTTCTGACTCCATGTAGCAATCGATTTCCCTGGATCAACTCTACTTAATGTATCAATACCAGTAACTTTTGCAAACATTCCTTGTGGCAGAAACTCATCCAGCTTTTTTTTAAACTGACCAATGAACCTGCTACAACGTCCACTGAAGACAGTTCCATAGCTACTGTTTTTACACAGTAATCATATCCCCATGCAAGCGCCTTTTCTCCAGCGTACATAATTGTAACATTTCCGTCTCTCTCTCATATTCAAGCTCCCCAATCCCCTTATTAATTTAGTTGCCCTTGTCTGAACCCTTTCCATTTCAACAATGTCCTTTTTGTACACAGGATTCAAAAATTGCACTGCATATTCCAATGAGCCTACCAATGCTTTGTAAAGAGGGAGAATTACATTTTCCTCCTTGAATCCATACCTCTCTTTATACAAGACAATTCCATGCAGGTTCTGGCTGTTGCTGCCTGGCACGCTTGCTTCCTTAAGTTTGTTATCCACAAAATTAATGTATGGCCACACAGTATTTTGGTTATAAATTGTTGCATTAAAGGAAGTAAAAGGCCATAGCATTGTTTCATATTATCTTTATCCTGTGAAATTGTACATTATTTATTTCCACTTCGATAAAAACACTAAAATCTTTATTTTCCATTTGCATCACCATAAATAACAAAATTTTACAAACCGGGCTTTATAAATACGTCTCTTGTGTCTTGGACATTTTCTAAGGTAGAGAGTTTCTCCTTTGGAGGAGGACATGATGCTTGTTACAGCATGCGGTATCACTACTTTCACTAACGAACTTTAGAGGTACGGCTCTTGTGGTCTAGGTAGAGTTTTTTCTTTGGAAAAAAATTTGCAGCTGTGAAATCTAATGGTCTAGACTTCACCACATTTTTTTAGAAAGGTATTTTCTTTTAATAAGGCGGAGGCCACACTATGACGGACAGCACCACGCGTAAAAGCATCGCGAATGGTCACGTGTTTCACGCACATTTCTGTCCATTTGCGATGCGATCCATGCAATAGTTTGCAACCGGATCGCATGCAATCCACAAAATAATGGTGGTCACATGCACTCCGAGAATGAATCACATCGCCACATGCAATGTGGCCAAACACAATGAGATGCACTACTCAGCGAACATGACTAATCACCAAGTAGCACTAAAAATGCAATCTGGTAACTTCAAGTAGTGTGAAATGGGTTAATAATACACCACCGAACGCCGGTCTTTGTTATTAGTGATAGCGTAAACACATCCTGGTGATTTTTAGCAGTGTGAAAAGGGTATAATGGTATGTATGTATGTATAGATTATTTATAAAGCGCCACTTGGGGACGCAGCGCACTGTACAGAACGAAATACAATAAAGTCTACAAGGGGAACAACATAGATAGTTCAGTACATAAATATATAAATTATATAAATGGAAGTGGCTAGAGCTTTGCCACAAGAGGTAATGAGGTCCCTGCCCCTAGAGCTTACAATCTAGTTAGGTGGGTAACATACAGATACAATGGAATGGGTTATAAAGTGCTGGAGTGAGACATATGCGTTGCAAATAAAACAATCAAATACTGTGCTGGTTACCAGATAGGTAGGATGTAAGACTAGAGTTAAACCTGCTAATTGAGGTTTCTTGATGTAGAGAGAGGGGAATAGAATTCAGAGGATGGGAGCCACAAAGAGAAAGGTTTTTTAAGCGAGAGGAAGCAGTCCGAGTGGGGGGGTCTGTACAGGAGCTGGTCCTGCGATGAGCGGAGGGTACGGGAAGGACAAATGGGGATACTGAGAGAAAAATAAAAGAGGAGCAGCAGAGCGAAGTAATTTAAATGTTAGGAGATGACACACTCCTGGTTACTTGTAGTAGTGTGAAAAGGGTTAATAATACACATATAATATATTATAGTGATAGCTTAACACATCCTGGGATTTTTTTTAGCAAAAGTAAATAAATAGCATAAACTCCTCCAGGTCAATTTCAGTAGTTAATTTTTTAGGTTGGATCTTTCACTTTATATAACTTTATATTAGGAGGGTAACACGCCATGGTGAGGTTAAATAGTTAATGGCTGTCTGAAAAGTCTCAGATATATTTTTTAGCATCTTGCACTCGGTGAAAATATTTTGATTATGTTTTTCGCCACAAACTGCAGAATAATATATGCTTTAAAAAGAAAAGTACAACACCTTTAGAGGTAAAACGACTCAACTGATTTAAACATGTCCCTAAGACTACACAAACCGGTATATACTATGTAGGGGTATAACCTTCATTCCTCATAGTCACTATGTAAAAAGCTTTTAGAACTTATATTTTGAAGCAAACTAATGAGGTGTGTGTATCAACCCCTTACCTCTCCTTAGTACCATCATGCGTGAGGTTAAATATACTTCTAGATACTGCAGTGACATCACTGCAGTGATGACATTGGCTTGGAGTTCCTCAACACAGGAGGTCATTCAAATAACTCTGCACGATGGCCCATTAGCAGTACAAATCCAGGACAGCAATTACCACCTGGGGTTGCATTAATAAAGGCTTTCAGTCTGAAATAAATAATTTTCCAAAGAGTTCATTTCATTTTAAGTGCTGCCTTGTATAGTTTTAATCAACAGGCAGTAAGAGTCGACCATGCGAATAAATAAATAGATTGCTACTGGTTCAAGATAGACCATTCTAAATGAATAGAGCACAGCTAGAAAATAGATTGAGACTAAAACTCTTCAATAAACTATTTTCGATAGTGCTGAGAAGTCATACTGGTTCAGACATTTAGTGGTGCATAGAGTTCCATAGTTTTAACAGACATATACACCATACTGTAACCACTGCCCGGAGGGGCATTACAGAGTTCCAATCTGTCTGGAGTTGCACACGCGTTACATTAAAGCTTAAAATGAATACAAAATGTAACATTTTATTAAAATTTTATCTAAGGATGGCTGGAACGTGGCAGCAGGGCCAATGCAGGACACCGTTTGGTGGGAAAATATTAAAGTTTTTTTTTATTGGTTATGACATCTTGGGTGGGGATTTTCAAACTGAGAGGGGAAGAAAGCAAAAGCAATAAATTGCCCAGCTTTGACGGGATTGGCACACTTTTTGCCCACTCTTCCATCCAATAGGTGGTTTATCAAATTTACATCCTATTTATTGTTTGTGTTATTTATTGCCTGCAAATAATTTACATATTAAAATATATATATATTAACTAATAAATGTTATTTATAGATATACTGTAGAAGGTATTGTTGTTAAACATGTCTTTTGTGGCAGCTATTGTTTCCTCTGTTATGTCACAGTTTCTTATGACGGCCGGGTATTGAGTTACAAGCACTTATGGTTATTAAGTGTGTGAATCAGCAGCCAATGGCTTTGTTTGATCCACAGGAGACTCCTGGATTACGTGTAAGGATTTTGTGCCTACTGGTGGTCTCTCCTTTAGCTGGTCTAAGTCTTTATGGTTGAAATAAAAATGTTTAATAAAGCTGTGCCTTTGGGACATAATTGTTTTGTGGAGTAAGGCCACAGAAGTTAGTGTATGATTTAAATGTAAAAGGTCTATTGGCCATCTGCGGCCAAGGGAAAGTTTAAGTATAAAGTTTGAATATGTTTTAAAGGCACATTTGGAAAAGAATGGGTGTGTCGTTCTGCAGGTTTTTTAACATAACAATCTTCTATGTCGTGGAAGAGGGTGTTTAAATGTTATGATTCTTTATGATTAAATTCAAAGCTTTTATTATTATGTGTTATGGTTGTCATAGAAATGGAGGGGTGTACAGTGACCGAGTTGTATACCTGGTTCTGTGTAGTGTGGTTGTTGTGCCTTTGGACTGACCATAACTTACATTTATAGATGATTTAGATAGGGTTTATGTGTTGTGTAGTTTGTGTGTTTTGTGTTACAGAGACAAAGTGTGCATTTTAATGTAGCCTCCTCGGACCCAGTGCATTTCATTAAGAAAGTGACAGTTGCAATTTGATTACATCGAAGGTTCTACACAATAAGTCTGCGTGCACAAAATGTCTCTAAATGCAATGATGAAGAAGAAGAAAGCTCTTTCATCCAAATTAATAAATCACTTCAGAAATGGATATACAATATAAAATATAATTTTAAAGATTGTATTGTTCACCTCCTATTGTATTAAACAATAATCAGCCCCCTTGATTTTGCGTGTCCCTCTTTACTTTCTGTCAGTCCACTGTTTCCTCTTAACAGCCCCCATCCTCTTCTTGCTTAGCATGCAGTACAGAGATGAAAGTGAATTATAAAGTACCGGGAGCACTCATAGCAAAGAAGCCATTATCGATCTTAAAAGTATATATAATTTGCTTCTCTCTTTTCAAGCAGATGCCATCAAGTTGAATGGTTTGAAGTGAGTGATGAAAATTGGATTGAGAAGAGTTAACTTGAGGAAATGTAAAAGAGACAGCGATGGAAAACAAGGATTAAAAGAGCTGTTTGCAAAGTGTAAAACGCATAAAGAAAGAGCTAAGGCATGAGGAATCAATGTTTGTTGTAGGAACTCCGATGGTAACAGCTGTGAAATATCTTAATTTATACTGCTAGCCAGTGATATGAGTTTGGGGTCCATCCTTAACGCTCCAGTTGTTGCTGAATGAAATCTCACAGAACTTCCTGTCACCAAAAAAAAATATGTAAAAGTTATTTACCAGTTCACTAGCAGTGTTAAGCCCTCCAGTTCACCAGCCATAGTGCATTATGATGCTAAAGTTTGAATACTTTATTATTACATGAATAAGAGGATTTTATAAGGGATACAGGTTTTACAACATATTATTTATAGGCCACATCAAAAACATTATAATTTCTAGTTGTTTATTCCTTGTTTTTGTTTATGTTTGTCTGTAGTAAACAATAAAAAAAAGATTAGCTGAAAAAAACACTGCTGGCGTTAGTTGGTCAGCGTTGTGTGCATCGTAAGTCTGTACCCACCTTTAGTCTTCGGTTTGGATACCTGACTAAATTATGAAATAAACAGGAGATTCAAAAAAGTTCTTATAGTTTTAAAATGGTGCTAATTTTGCCCAACCAATCAATCTATTTTAACATTTGTAAGCTTTCATCTGATTGGTGTGGGCAAGTTAGCACCATTTTAACGATAAGAACTTTTATTGAATAACCCTGAAGTATTTTAATGCCTGGTAAAGTGCAAACAAGACCGTGTAATAAACCTCATCATTTCTCTTTAACCTAACTACGCATTGGATCTTCTTTATTGCTAGTGTTTTTTTGGTTTTGTGGCAATGCACTGAAATCTATATATAACTACCTCAAGAGCCATACACATGGACGATATTCAACGATCATGTTGTATCTGACAGGATTTGCTAATATCAGGCATGTGTATGGATAGGCTTGAAAATTTCTGTAGTATTGTTATCAACTTTCCTTTACTACAGTAAAGGATACCAATAGCATCATTGCCGTGTATGAGTGCAACAAACACTTCATCACATAATTATGTACGCAACAATGTTTACTATGTATTTGCCACCGGGCAAATTCGCAGTCATATTCCAATGGGAATCTTAGTGAATGTGTGACCAAAGTCATAGTCCAAAGGGTATTTTTGACTACACTAGGGCATATCAAGGTAAGAATCAGGGGGCTAATTGTTATGGAGGGATGAGAGGAAGCATTTCCATTTTCACGCTGGGTTCGTTATTTGCCTTCCTACTGTTAGTAGGGTTTAATAAGTGGACTATAAAGTTTGGACTAGATGGATGATGACTTTATTCAACCTCTTTACTATGTTACTATGTGCAAATAAATAACAATACTTGTTACTTATTTGCATATTGCTAAAAAGGGAGTTTTTAAAGCTGAATTCTCTCCCTATCCTATTTAATGTATTAGTGATATATTACATGTTTTGTATGGGCACCTTTACTGAATCAAAATGATTTGTCAGAATTGAAGTTTATTACATGGAAACAGATATCCACCTGTAATATTAATAAAATCAAATGTATCCCTTTGTCAAGGATAAAAGGAAATTATGATTGCCTCTATGATGTCCACAAAAGATTTTGCTTGATGCATCTTCATGTTTCCATACCCGGTCTCTAAAAACACCATACATTGATTTATAAGTAGAGTCCATCTGCAGGGGAACATGTGGAAGATGTTTTATCCATGCCTGTAAAAGCAGAGGGCGTGTATTTGTTTAAAGTGACAAATCAACATGCATTCGTGACAACAAGCTTTAATCTTGATGTGAGTCCAGCCTCTACGGGAGAATGGCAATGGAAGAGTCGACAGGTTTCTGGGACGCGCAAAGGATCATTGCTGGCCCTGCTGTAATTATTTGTTTGTCTGGTGTCCTTGAGTTCTAGGAAAGAGACAAGAAGGGAGGAATAATAGAATTGTTGCATCCATTACTCTGACAATGACAATTTATAAAGTAGCTTCAAGGAGCACAAGGGGAACCTTCACACTCCCAGAAATTTCTAATTCAGTTCTCCCATATAAAGATCTTTGAAGACCTTAGTAATAAATATAGATGTTATATAGTGCTTAAATATTACTTATGACTTTTTTTTTTTTAAATAAGAAATATATTTACATTTGAGATTAGGGGAAAAAAAGTTTTAGTAAGGAAACTATTCTATCTTTCCTGGTCTGCAAAATCCTCAGCTGTTTAAGGACATCTTGTGTAAGTGTCCTATATGAGTTCTGTTTCATTTATATCCTTTCCTCTCTGTCTCCTGTGCATTATAGTGGTATGCAGATAAACTCTTTTAAAATGCACATAATTGCTAAGATGAGAGGAGCACACGACATAAGTGTATCAATGTATTGTGT
This sequence comes from Hymenochirus boettgeri, assembly GCA_019447015.1. Lineage (NCBI taxonomy): Eukaryota > Metazoa > Chordata > Amphibia > Anura > Pipidae > Hymenochirus > Hymenochirus boettgeri. The sequence goes on along the minus strand of CM033470.1, from coordinate 269,501,828 downwards.
AGCAAACAACAACATTTCAGGAACCAACTGTCCCCTTCCTCATTTATACCAAGAAAGGGATAATTGATCCCCTGAAACATTGTATGTTTGCTAACAATAAATATTGATACACTTGTTGTGTGCTCCTCCTCGTCTTTTGCTACTGTTGGACTGTTTTTAAACCCAACAGGGTTGGGTTTAAGAGATTGCACTACCAACTATAAGGCCATTTCCAATTCTGGTGTACTTGACTCATCCAGAGAGCGGGGGATTCCGTACCGGGGATGAATAATTCTATCACACTTGAAAGCAGTGTGAGTATTATAGATTCAGATTGGGGGGTGTTCAACATGTACAGACATTTTGGGGTAGACATGCTGCTTAGGTGTTTAAAGGGCATGTCCAGCATAAAAAAAAGTTTTATGTCATGTAGAGCAGCCACCCAACCCTGTTTTTGCATTATGTATAATATGAGGGGATTACCTGACTCGGTATCTTGCCTAGGCACCACCCCTGCTCTCCTGTTTTCGAACTTCCTGCTTGTGGCTGTCAGGTACTTGGCCATGACTTTGCTTGCGCATTAACTGGCAGCCATGACCAGGGAAAAAGTGGCGCCAGAGGAGAGCACAGGGACCAGGTCAGGTAGTCCCTTCAGAGGCATCTTTGGTATTATACATACTGTGTAAATGGGTTTGGGGAGTACCTCTACATACCTCTACATGACTATAAAAAGTTTTTTTTATGCTAACATGCCCTTTAAAAATTATTGTGCACTTAAAAGTCTGTCATTAAGGGATGGATGACGTCATGGCCGATGACTACAGGTCTACCCAGTGATTTCTCCGTGAGCATGAGCCTTTCAGAGAGGCCAAAGGCCGTCAGACATCGGGCTAAATAACTGTGTCTAGCAACATATCTGCTTTACATGTACAAAACAAATTGGGGTGGACATGCTCCTTTTATGGTACATATCATATAACTTGTATTTATCAATACTAAATTTTTGTAGTGACAAGAGTACTTGACTTTACATACCGTAGGTACATATGTTGAGGAATTTCTTTGGTTGTGAAATAATGTTAAGACTTTAGCTTATAAAATCCACCAACATGCCTACTGATTGCTAACTAGTGGGTATTCTGTCTGGTCAGGAATTAAAGCCCCATTCAGCATTTGTTCACCCACAACTGTTTTTTGCAGTAAGAGCCCTATTTTCTACTCATTCATTATTGTCGTGGAGCACACTAAGTTTGAAATACAGCCCATATTCCAAAGAAGAAATATGCTTATAATTTTAAATAACTTTATCTTGCCAAAGTTTCTATTGATAACCTTTGTTTCCATCCTGGACTAGAACAGGACCAGCGGGGTTTGCTGGTTCTACTGAGGGGCCAAGGACTGTCTGATGTTTGAGCTACAAGCAAGATAAGGATGATAATACTGGGAGGAACGGGGCCCAGCAGAGGAACTGTGATGCAGACTACACTATGTAAAGAATACTGATTATATGATTTAAATGTTTGTGTGAGTAAATTTCATGAACGTGATGGATGACGTAACGGCCAATGACTGAGGATCTACCCAGAGTATATCTGTTGTATTCCAATTAGATCAACTGGACTTAAATGTAGTTCTTGAAGACGTTTCGCTAGTCATCCGACTGGCTTTCTCATTCAGAATGACTTGTACAAGATCTGTGGCAATTATGTACCCTGGAAAATCCCAATTAGCAATTCACGCCAGGTGTTAAGGTGTGATTAGATAGTGGCTAGAGGTGTTATGAGCCCGATAAGTGTTTAAACACGCATTGTACATGCAGACAGTTGGTGTCGACCCCCCCACCTCTATTTTAGGCTTGGTTTCTTTATTTCACACTAAATGGCCTCCTTACACCTCTCTTGAACCAGTCACTTTCCTTCGCCAGTATGTTAACATTACCATCTTCAAAGGTATGTCCTTTATCCTTAAGATGCAGATACACGGCTCTCCTGACCCGAGGAATTGGCTCTCTGTGCTGGGCCATACGTTGATGCAGTTGCTGTTTTGTCTCCCCCCCCCTACAAATCAGAGCATTCTTCACTGCACTGCCCGCCCTATATGATGTCGCTTTTCTCCTTGTGTTTTGGTATTGGGTCTTTTCGGATGTACCAATTGCTGCCTCATGTGTTGTTCGGTTTAAGCAACCAAGGGATACGATTTTTTTTGAAAATTCTCTTAATTTCTCAGAGACCCCCTGCTACATTGGGATGACCATGTTGCTTCCTCCTGTCTTGCTTTTCCCCTTCACTGTTGGTATTCTGATTGAGAAGCCAGTCGATGACTAGCGAAACGTCTTCAAGAACTACATTTCAAGTCAGTTGATCTAATTGAATACAACAATATCCATGACCTGGATGAATGAGAACCTTTCACAAGCATATTTCTAATCATTTTGGGGAGAAAACCTCAACTTGTACGGCATATGAAAAGACAGCAAGGAAATTGGCAGACTACAGAAACCACCTGCGATTTAACCTCCGATGCAGACAACAAAGCTAGTACCCATGAGTATACGTCTGGATTTCCACGGTTAAAGGCATCAGAGCCAAACAGATACACTGCAAAGGCTCAAACACAGCTCTACAGTGAACAGGTACGACAGACACATTTTACAGTCGATGCTTTATGTCACAACATTAGTCACCTAGACAGAACCGGGCCTCACGCTACCTGTGTCCACTGGAAAGAGTGATGGGGTTCACCAACCAAGCACAGCTTTCTGCAGCACTGTAAGGGCAAACAAAGGCAACAGAACAAGTTCTCTATTTTGTCATCCCAGAACAGCCCCAAAGGAGAACAACTACCTTGGATACAAAGGAGGGAAGTGTCACTTCATCAACAAGGAGGAATGGGTGAGAACTTGTCTACAGGACCCTGACCCGCCAGAAATGGAGTCCTTGTAGGGCTTGAATTTTTGCCATCACCCCTAAAGCCATCCCTGTGGTGGATATTAAGCAGCCACAGAAGCCTCTATCCACAGTAATAAGGTATCACAGGTGAGGCAGAACAACTTCGCCTTAAGTATCTGCAGCCTTAGCCATGCTAAACTCCTTCATCTACCTGACTACACAGGAAAGAAGAGCCTTAACACCCTCAAAGCAGTGCATGGCTGATTATTCCTGCCGGGCAGAGTGTGATTTGGTGCAGGGTATATTCCTGCCGGCAGCTGTATGGTATCCTGGCAATTTGGCTGATGATGTTCTTGCTGGGCAGTATATGTATGGGTGATATTCTTGCCAGGGGGGGGGGGGGGGTCAGTAGGGGGGGGGGAGATGTGTGGGTGGATTGGCTGATAATTCCTGCCGGGCAGAGTATGGGTGATATATCCTGCTGGCAGATTGCTGGCATGATATTCCTCCGGGCAGATGTAATGGGTGATATCCTGCAGTGCAAGATGCATGGCTGATTATTCTCTCGGTGCAGATGAATGGCTGATAGTTCTGCCTCGGTGCAGATGTATGGCTGATTGCTGATAGTTCTTGCGTGGGCAGATTGTATGGGTGTTCGTTCTTGCCAGGCGATGTATGGGTGATTGCTGATTTCCTGCCGGGCCATGTATGTGTGAGTTTCCTGCCAGGGCAGATGTATGGTGAATATCTTTCTTCGCCGGCAGATGTATGGCGACTGTTGCTTATATTCCTGCCAGGTAGATGTAGGGGTGATATTCTTGCAGGGCAGATGTTTGGGTGATCTTCCTGCCAGGCAGAATATGGGTATTTGAGGGCAATTTGTCCTGCCAGGCAGATTTAGGGTTGATATTCCTCAGCAGATGTTGGGTGATATTCCTGCGGAGGCAGATGTTTGTGTCCGCGGGGATGAGGCTGATTGGGCTGATATTCCTGCCGGGCAGATGTAGGTGATATTCCTGCCGGGCAGATGTATGGGTGATATTCTGCCAGGCAGTATGTGGGTGATTGGCTGATATTCCTGCCGGGCAGATGTATGGGTGATATACTGCCTGGCAGATGCTATGGCTGAGATTCTGCCGGGCAGATGTATGGGTTGATATTCTGCCAGGCAGATGCATGGGTGATTGGCTGATATTCCTCGCTGTGGCAGATGTATGGGTTGATATTCCTGCAGGCAGATGCATGGCTGATGGGCTATATTCTTGCGGCAGTGTATGGGTGATATTCTTGCAGGCAGATGGTGGGTGATTGGCTGATATTCCCTGCCAGGGTGCTTCGAGAATGGTGGATATTCCTGCCGGGCAGATGTATGGCGGATATTCCTGCCTGGCAGATGTATGGTGATGGCTGAATTCTGCTGGGCAGATGTAGGTGATATTCTTGCAGGCAGATGTGTGGGTGATTGGCTGATATTCCTGCCGGCAGATGTATGGGTGATTTCCGCGGCAGATGTCTGGCTGATATTCCTGCCTGGCAATGTTGGATGGCTGATATTCCTGGGCAGATGTGGGGTGATATTCCTGCCGGGCAGATGTATGGGTGATATTCCTGCCGGCAGATGTATGGCTGATATCCTGCCAGGCAGTGCATGTCTGATTGGCTGATATTCTCCGTCTGGGCCAGATGTATGGGTGATATTCTCCTTGCCAGGCAGATGTGTGGGTGATTGGCTGATATTCTGCCGGGCAGATGTATGGGGATATATCCTGCCTGCAGATGCATGGCTGAATATTCCTGCCGGCAGATATGTGTGATATCTGCCGGGCAGATGTATGCTGATTGGCTGATATTCTTGCTGGGAGATGTATGGGTGATATCTTGCCAGCAGATGTTGGGTGATTGCTGATATTCCCGCCGGCCGATGTATGTGTGATATTCCTGCCAGGCAGATGTATGGGTGATATTCCTGCAGGGCAGATGTTGGGTGATATTCCTGCCCGGCAGATGTATGGGTGATTTTCCTGCCGGGCAGATGGTGAGGCAGTGTTGGCTGATATTCCTGCCGGGCAGATGTATGTGGTGATATTCTGCCGGGCAGATGTAGGGTGATATTCCTGCCTGGCAGATGCATGGCTGATATTCCTGCCAGGCAGATGTATGGGTTGATATTCCTGCAGGCAGATGTATGGGTGATATTCCTTCACGGGCAGATGTATGGGTGATATTCCTGCCTGGCAGATGCATGGCTGATTTCCTGCCAGGCAGATGTATGGGTGATATCCTGACGGGCAGATGTATGGGCAATATTCCTGCCAGCACATGTTGGCTTAAAACTTGCTGATGATTCTGTCTGGGCAGATGACATGGGTGATAGCCTGCCATGCAGATGTATGGGTGATTGGATATATTCCTGCCGGGCCGATTATGGGTGATATCTCCTGCCCAGGCAGATGTATGGGTGAATTCCGGAGGGCAGATGGTTTGGGTAATTCTCCTGCCATGCAATGTATGGGGAATTCCTGCGGCACGATGTATGTGTGATATTCCTGCCAGGCAGATGTATGGGTGATATTCTTGCCAGGCAGATGTATGGCTGATTGGCTGATATTCCTGCCAGGTAGATGTATGGGTGATATTCTTGCAGGGCAGATGTTTGGGTGATATTCCTGCCAGGCAGATGTATGGGTGATATTCCTGCAGGGCAGATGTTTGGGTGATATTCCTGCCAGGCAGATGTATGGGTGATATTCCTGCAGGGCAGATGTTTGGGTGATATTCCTGCCCATCTGCCCAGCGTCGAATATCAGCCAACTGCAGCCATACATCTGCCGGCAGGAATATCAGCCATACATCTGCCCAGGCAGGAATATCACCCATACGATCTGCCGTGCAAGGAATATCAGCCAATCACCCACACATCTGCCTGGCAGAATATCACCCTACATCTGCCCAGCAGAATATCAGCCATCAGCCATACATCTGCCAGGCAAGGCAAATATCACCATACATCGCCCTGCCGGAATAGCACCCTACCTTGCCGCGGAACAGCCAATCACCCACACATCTGCCTGGCAAGAATATCACCCATACATCTGCCGCACAATATTCAGCGCCACGCTGCATCTGCTGGCAGGAATATCACCCATACATCTGCCACCGAGAATATCAGCCAATCACTCCACCCTGCTCGCTGCAGGAATATCACCATACATCTGCCCGGCAGGAATATCATCATAGCATCTGCCAGGCAGTATATCCCCCATACATCTGCCCGTCGAATAGCAGAATCACCCAACATCTGCCTGGCAGAATATCACCCATACGCTCTGCTGCCGGCAGGAATATCACCAATACATCTGCCCGGCAGGAATATCAGCCAATCAGCCTTACATCTGCCCGGCAGGAATATCACCCAACATCGCCTGATCATCTGCCGCGGCAGGATACACCCACATCTGCCCTTGCATGAATTCACCCATACTATCTGCCTGGCAGGATATCACCCAACACATCTGCCCTGCAGAATATCACCCATACATCTCCTGGCAGAAATATCACCAGTCGCCATACATCTGCCGGCAGAAGAATCACCCATACATCTGCCTGCAGGAACTCACACATACATCGGCCCGGCAGGAATATCACCAATCACCATACATCTGCCTGGCAGAAATATCACCCATACATCTGCCCATGCAAGATATCAGCCAATCAGCCATACATCTGCCCGGCAGGAATATCAGCCATCATCTGCCCGGCAGAATAGAATCAGCCATGCATCTGCCTGCAGGAATATCACCCACATCTGCCCGGCAGAATATCACCATGCAATCTGCCAGGCAGGAATATCACCCATACATCTGCCCGGCAGGAATATCAGCCAATCACCCACACATCGCCTGGCAAGATATCACCCATACATCTGCCCAGCAAGAATATCACCATTCAGCCCATACATCTGCCGCAGGATATCACCATACATCTGCCCGGCAAGGATATCAGCCCTGCATCTGCCAGGCAGGAATATCACCCATACATCTGCCCGGCAGGAATATCAGCCAATCACCCACACATCTGCCTGGCAATAGATATCACACCCATACATCTCTCCCAACAAGAATATCAGCCAATCAGCCTGCCATCTGCCAGGCATGAATATCATCCTACATCTTCCCGCAGGAATACTCAGCCCATACAATATCTGCCCGCAGGAATATCACCATACATCTGCCCGGCAGGAATATCACCACCATCATCTGCCCGGCAGTGAATATCACACCCATCACATCTGCCCGGCAGGCTATATCAGCCATGCCCATCGCCCGCGCAAGAATATCAGCCATACATGTGTCCGCGTTGTACTTAGCTTTATACTGTTCACCTTTGTAACTACTTTTTGGGAGATGTTATCAGCTCTTTTTGTGCCATTTTATTAACGCCAGACTATTTGATTTTTTGTGGCATTTATCAAAAGGCAATTTTTTATAGCATTCTTTTTTTGATAAGGTTGAAAGCTCCAAATTATTGTTCATTAACTTGAACAATTTTTGAAAATCAAACCCAAAGGGCGATTTAACACCAAACGGTGTAACACACGTTTATTAAAATATGTTAGTAAAGTAATAAGGCATAGCAAGGAGTGAATTTTTTTAATTTTTGTCTGGACTTTGATAGGGGTATTTAGCGATAGCACCTACATATTTCTGGCAATCTGCCCAAACAGTGTGTCTAGAGTGATCTGTTACTAGTAAGGTAACATCCCATGGAGAATTTTTAAAACAAGATTAATATTTTTAAAAACTATTTCCAGCCAAGAAAGACCCTTTAGAAATTCATTCTCACCACTTTGATTTGGAGAGATTTTTCCTGTCCCAAAAAAATATCAGATTTTCACCTTTTTAAAATACCGCTATGGTTGTCGCATGGTTTAAAAGTCCAGAATATTTTTTTTTAAAAGGCTATATCGCCTTTTAAAAAATTTTTTTATCGCTAGCAAAAATATTACCAAAAATCAAGATTTGAGGCTTTATAAATATGCCCCTTAGTATCATGTATGCTAATGATACCTGCCTGCCCATGCTCTAACCCCAGAAGTTAACGTTTAAATCTCAACTGTCGGCTTGGATGGCACACCACTTCCTCAAACTTACAAACCTAATTTATTGTTGTCCCACCTAAAATTAGACCTATCCTTCCTTTCCATCAACTGTAGTCAGTTTGCTGCTTTGGTGTAATTTTTTTACTCCTCACTATAAGTTCTGCCCCATAAATATGGGACCTTTTAATGATTGATTAAAGCCTGTATCACAGACACATGATTTGAATGAATAATATAATACTTGGATTTTACATACGATTTGTTTCATAAAACCCTGCTTAGCGGCAAAGAAATCTAATACTTTGAGTTAACTGTAGGATTGATTATCTTATTAAATGGATTATTATTTATTGATAATAAATTGATTACCGGTAATTGTATTAATGAATACAAAAAACAACGCCCAAGGAATGCACCTACTTGGTGACAATATCATCACTTGGTGTCATTTCAGTGCAGGAATAAAGTCAAAGTCAACCTTTAAAGGGTTCAGTCAAATACATATACCTTTCAGATAAAAGAGCAGTATTTTTCCATCCTAATGACCTTAATCTGCCAATTCAGCATTTTGTCTGTGTATAAAATAAATTCAACCACAATACTGACTTCCTGTTTGCAGGACCCCTAATAGAGACCGTATTGGTCTTGCCCTTGACCCCAGCCCTGGGTTGATTAAGTTGCTCATTAGAGATCTGGGCATGTTTGAACCCATCCAACAGCCATCAGTAGAAATTACTGTTAGGAACATTCCAAGGTAGTGGTGCATTCTGGGAAGAAGAAGGACCGTATAGAACCTGAATGGCAGCTCACTAATGTCAACAGCAGGGAACAGCAAGGGGAATAAATTCAACCATGATTTTTCAAATGTGAGAGAATATTTTGAATAGAAGGCATTACACCAAACTAACTATTTAACAAATAACACATTTCCACTGAACTGTCCCCTTTAAGCACAATGTAATCTGCAGTAATGTGTAAAATATATTTTAAATAAAGTAATCACAATTCAAAAGCATGCTTAACAAAATTCAGATACTATCGTCAACAGCAAATATGGCATGTTCTTTGTGCTATGAGAGGTTGCTCTTTAAAGAACTGCTCCAATAGCACAGTTCGGAAGTCTTCTCTTGTTTACAGTATTCTTCTAGGTCAGTATTAGATACTCAGTTTCACAGCACATCAGGTCTGTCCTACAGCCGCAATATGGAACCTACTGTGATAGATGTGTGAAAGCTAATTAGCACCTTTTTGGAGCTGTAGAATAAAAAAAAAAAAAAAACACCAAGACTTATTCACTTGATAATTATTATTTCTTTTTACTTCTTACAAATAAATTTAAATTTAAAAACCATATTACTGTCTAAAACATTTTCACCCGGTATTTCTTGTTTAAGGTTACTGTTGGTATGTTTACAACATCCGTTTGTGTTTCCTAGGTTTTTGTGGCCAGCATAATTGACTTTGTTGTAGGCTTCCCTACCTTGTTTATTTAGCTGGTTTTCTTTAGTGTGGTAATCCCTTTGATGGCCGAAAAGGAAGAAATGGACTGAAGGACGATTGATTGGCTGATAATTCAGGGAGTCATTCAACCGCTTCTCATAATTTGAGCATGCCACTGCCGTTGCCATGGTGAAATCTTGGAGTGTGTGCGCGGGGGGTTGGGAGGAGGTGCACGTGGGTGTGTGTTTGCGTGTGGGTGGGGGGTGCGCGTGCAAGGTGGCGTGGGCTGTAGGGTTTGCTAGTATAATAATTTGAAATAGATTTACACTCACAGTTACAATAAAATCAGAGCACAATCAAAATGCCTTTATGTCCTTATTGAACTATGATAGGTCAAGGGGAATAACTTTCAGTCAGTTTCAGCACATATATTCTAAAGGTGCATACACTACTTGAAGCTGGGTACACACCCACCAGATCGTGTGGTCCTCTATGGGCGTACTCTCGACCGCGGCGAACTGTCAGCCACGGCTACCTTTGCAACTGGTCAAAGTGTGAACATGGTCGGGATGAAGGATCTCATCTGTGCCACCCAGCCTTAGACATTTGTCTATAGACGTTCGCCTATGGTCTTGCTTCCGATTGTTTAACTAGCAGGTATATGCTGCACAGTATTGCACCATTATAGCTGCAGCTGATATCACACTATTTTGTGATACGGCGCCTTTAACGCTTGCTATTTCTACAATCATGGGCATGCAATTACAATTGCGATCATAATTGTAACATCACCTATAGCTTACATGGAAGGTGCTGCATGAATTGTAAAGCCAGAATGGGGAGACAAACAGAGGATTTTACCCAAGCAGAATCCCTCTGGTCCTGTCATTTAATGATGGTTGCAGTTCTGGTGAATTCTACCCAATGTGGGACCCTTAGGCCAGCTAGTTCCTCCAAAAATCCATAAGCACTATATTAAATGGACGCACAGGGGTCTGTGATATCTGCACAGGCATTAAAACTCCTGTCACAAAGTGACACTAAACGCTATTTAATAGAGATTAGGAGATCTGAGTTTCACTGGATTTTCCTGTAAAGTGTTTAAAAACTTTATCAGAAACCAGCTTTTGGCAAAATAATGGTTAATTATTTAAAAAAACACTGATTATCCTTGATTTAAAATGTGGTGCTATTCCTTCAGAAATGTTACCATATTGCTTCTTTTAATTAACACAGATATTTGTAAGATTTTACTAATTTCACACAGATATGAAGGTACCCAGGGCTTGTGGGATCCTTAAAGGGCATGTCCACCCCCAAAACTAGAATTTAAACCCACTACTGTCCCCAATTTGTAATGTAATAAAATCCTTACCTTACATCCCAGCTCCAACATGGTTCTCCTGTAAAGTCCCTCCAAAGTCAAAAAAAACTGGTTACCAGGAGCACTGCAAAGAATTGTTTCCGCCTCTAAGGCTTCCACTCAGAGGTTTTTGGCTTGCTCAGAGCAGCACCCCCCCCCTCCCGTTTTGCTCTCCCTCCCCCTAGTGGTAAAAACGCTTTGTAAATAAAGATCGGGAGTTTGTTCTGGAAAATCTATTCTAGCGTTGAGACGGGGGAGGAGATCTATTACATATCAAAAATGTTAAAATGGGTGGGCATGCCTTTAAATATGCATTTTACACGTTGATTTTTTTTATTGTAGATGGCTTATGGTAACTTAATGATTACTGGTCTTTGTTTGTTTTAATTAAACATTTATTGCATCTACACTGAAGAATGGGAAGTCCTAAAATAAAAGTATAGACTTAACATACATTATATTAATAAACAAGTATAACCGTATATACTCGAGTATAACCGAGTTTTTCAGGCTGAAAAAATCAGGCTGAAAACTCGGACCTCGGTTTTAACTAGCGTCAACCACTTACCGGCATTCGGCAGCCGACGCGATCCTTTTATGACACTGGACCGCGCCGGCCCCTCCCCCGACGTCATGGCCCGACGCCAAGGCCGCACGGGCAGGAGTCAGTCCAGGCACGCGGTAAGGAATGGGCGCGCGGCTGCCGGAATCTGATACCGTCTGCCCGGATGGAGAGGAAGATAGAAAAGAAGAGCGTCCACAGGAGAAGATCCAGAGAGAGTCCAACGGGAGAAGAGTTCCAGGAGAAGAGTCCAGGAGAAGAGTCCACAGGGAGAAGCAGAGTCCAGGAGAAGAGTCCACAGGGAAAGAGCCACAGGGAGAAGAGCCAGGAGAGAGGACGTCCACGGAGGCCACGGGAAAGAGTCCACGGGAGAAGAGCCCACAGGTAACAACTGAACTGAGTGGGGAGGGGGGCATTCAAGGATGTTTTGGGAACTAACACTCCCAGCATGCTTTATTAGTTGGAGTTGTCGAGTTTACCAAACCTTTGAATGGCCAAGTGAGGGTGTGCATTCAGTATGTTTGGAAACTAACTCCCCAGCTAATAAAGCATGCTGGGCGTTGTAGTTTTCCAACATCTGGACTGCCACCCTCACTTGCATTCAAGATGTTTGGAACTACAAATCCCAGCTGACTTTATTAGGGGATTGTACGTTTCCAAACATCTTGAGTGGCCAAGTGTTCTATCTAACCCCGTTTTATACGGGGTCAATAACTTTATTAGGATTTTTAGCTGAAAGTGGGTACCTCGGGTTTATACTAGGGTCGGCGTTTAATCGAGTATATACGGTATACCTTTCACAAAATAATAAAAAATGATGTATCTTTTCATTTTCAAAATAAACAAAGATCTAATTAGTCAGTACAGAAACAGACCACATGCCAAGGCATTACATGACTAAACAATCTTTTTTTACTGAACTCCGCCATGGAGACTGAAAGTGGCAATGGAAAAATAAAAATGGCAGCTTGGATGGCAAAACATCTGAAGCTAATTAGTTTTAACTTAAAAATAGGAGGAGTAGGGATATACCTTCTACCTCCTATAGAATAAGACTCAGCGAGGGAAGTTGTTTTCAGTATTAGTGATTGTTTAATTCTCAGTATTGCTTTGAAACACACCATTTTGCTGTGTAAGTTTTAAAACTTACAAGTGTTTTGTAATATTATACCTTGCCATATATTCTATGTGAAACTTTTATTTCCCCCCCACTTTTATTCAATTTGGTTTACAAGAGGAGCCAAAGAAAGGCTTGGGCTTCATCCAATCTTTAAAGAGCTGAGAATCTCTATAGAGCTTTAGGTATAAATAAATCCTGTCAGTGTAATGCACGTGGAAAGAGTGTTTCATTGTATTGTGTGACAGCTTTGCGTCACTTTGAAATTTTGCTTCTTTAAAGCTGTAAAAGATTGTTGTCTCCATTCGATCCTTTAGAAAGATACACATGCACAGAATCATTTCTGCATAGCAAATGGGTGTCCTATGGGAATACAGAGCACCAAGTTCTAAGTACTAATACTTTTATTTTCTTTACTGTTTGTAATTTTTACTTCTGAAATCCTTAAAACCTAGAAGAAAACACATTGACTTTATGAGGCCGTACAATACCCATACAAACATTTAGCTCCCAAGGCTGCCACAGAGGCTTCATTCAGGGCTACGTTGCAAAGTAGATTTATTGCTATTCTTGATGTTCTATTAACTCTGTATTTGTACTTTGTTTCTATCGTCTATCAGGGGCGTAGCTACCAGGGGTGCAGGGGATTCGACAGCACCAGGGCCATTGGCCAAGAAGGGGCCCCATTTTGTGCTAAGGTTCAAAACATGCCAGTCTGTGTGGCAACTTTTATCAGTGGTCTGTATACAAAGCATTTTACCATTGTCTGTGTCCAAGCATTTAACCAGTGCCAGGTGCTGTGTGCAGTGCCAGTTTCCCAACCAGTTTATCACCAGTCTTTGTGCCAACTATTTACCAGTGGTTTAGTATACAAAGCATTTTACCAATGATTATTGTTTGCAGTGCCGGTTTAGTTTTTGCGCAGTGTTGGGGGGCCATGCCAAATTTTTGCATCAGGGCCCATAAGTCGTAGCTATGCCACTGCTTCCTCATCAATTAAAGACTCAATTTTGTTCTGTGAGGAAATGCCAGCCACAAAAGAAAACTGCATCCTAAGTGCTTCAGTACAATCTTAATAAAGGACCAAAACCTAAAACAATAAAAACTTAAAGCGACACTATACTGAAAAAATTACTTTCCCTTCATCTTAATTTATAATTGAATTACATGTAAGTAGCTGCATGTGTGGTGCTGCATGCTTTAAGCTGGCAGACATTTTGTTTTTTAACCACTCCCACTTCCATCCGACCTGACTTTTTTCCCACAACCAACTGTCAAGTCTGCACACACACAGCATTCCAACTGTCAAAACTCGTCACCATTCCAGCTACAGTAAAACTACTTGCAGAAGAATAGTTTTTTAAAGAACAACGAACTGATTGACAGCTGAAATATAAGAAGTTTTGGATTGGATATCTAAGAAATAGGGGGCAGATCAACAAACAATTTACAGTGGTGGTTGGGAAGATTATCAGTTTCCAGTAATGGGCAATTTAAAATAACCTATTTTTTGGTATAGAATGTCCTTTAACGGGCTGGCGCTCTTAACTAAACAATATTGGTGGTCGGAATAATCAATCCTACTTCCTGCCCCAAGTACTTTTCATTTTTAAAGTTTTTACAGTGTACTTGCCCTTTAATATGTGATTGCAGCCGATCTGCGTTAGAATTTTTTTAACGCCAGCAGCCTAGTTTCTAGGTTAATTATATTTGTAGAACCTTTATGTTTAGTCTGAGAGAAATCGTCCATATTAATCTGTTCTTGTTATTGTCATGCTGTACATCACGTTAATGTGTCTCAGCCAAATGGACAGTGTAAAATTAACATGCTATTAAATAAACATTACAACAGATGTACAAAGTTATGTGCACATTTACATGTCTGGCTTTGGACCGTTGGTTTACTATGACCGTACATAATGATAGAAAAGGCAGCTAGAAAGCTTAGGAAGAGAGGACCAAAAGAAGCAAAAAGCCCTTCACTGAGCATGAAAGCAGAGAAACAACCTTCTTATAACAGAAGGCATCTTGCAGTCTCATGCTATATGACTAGCACTCGTACATTAAGATGTCATCATTACATCATTACCGTTCAAGGTAGACATACACTTGTTACCTGATTAGAAATTCGATTTAAAAACACCTTGTTGGATGTAACATCTAATGCCTCAGCCATTCTCACCTGACGGCATTTGTCGCAACATTCCTGGCTGGAAATGATTTGCGATTGATGTTATGCTTGTAACATTGGTGTGATTGGTCCAGGCGGGGTTCTCTAGAAGTCCAGGATGCCGGCAGGTAAGATGTGGCATTTGGGCAAATTTTACATGTCTATTTGGTTGTTTTAAACATTTGTCTAAGTGAGAAGGCCCAGACTTGAGTAAAAACAGTCCTTTTTGCAATCTTTTCAATACTTTTTGTGTGTTTGAGCCAGTTCAGACTGCCTCATTGCCTGACAAGTTGTAGTTCAGTGATTACAAGCTGTGTACATGAAAACATCTGGTCTTCGACTCTCCTGTGGCTCCCTCCACCCATAAAGTAAAACAGCGCACAGAATGAAGTTCTGGCAGGCTTAGCCCTTGTGTAGCCAGGATTTGCAGAGGATTATAGTTACAATGGCAGATGGTCTGGTACAGAATAAAGCAAATGTGACAGGTAAAACAGAGTAAAATAGATGTGGGGCAGATTAGTGCGTTTTGTTGTTCAGGATCATTTTGTGACTTGTTCAGAACATTCTTAGATCATTACCCATAAAATAATTTAACAGATCGCAAACAAAACAGTTCAATCAGTAGTATATAGCAATCTATGTACAGCGGGGTGGTAAAGTATGTAAGCAGGTGATAATGCTATTGCAATGCACGTGGTTGCCATGGCGATAGTCAAGGAAGTGGTAATACCGGATGGTTATGTAAAAATATTGACTTTATGGTCGCATTGGCGGTTTATGTTGCGGTATTGTAATAACGTCTACGTACGTACCTTAATAAATGCGGCCCAAAACTCATACCTAATCAAATAGCATAACACTTTCTTCTAACATGAAGGTTTGTCTGATAACCCACAAATGATTACACAGAAATTCTCTACCTTTAGGTTTGACATTTTGTCAGGGGGTGGTGCAGAGAATGACAGTAATAGAGTATATGAGGAATCTGGTGTATGCACAGTTACCTTCTCTGTACTGATGGAGGTACATAAGGACCCTGCCTGAAAGTGTGACTTATATGTTCTGTCCAATCTAAAGCTGTCAGATGTAAAACTAAGCAGGTTCTCTTAAAGGACAATTAACCCATTCAACGTACCCCTCTACCCTTAAAATTACCTAGAGAGTGAGGACCTAAAATGCTGTCCTGAACCATCTGTGTGCGTCTCCTGATATACTTTCTGCTCCGCCCCATGGACTGTAGTAACAAGTCAATGGGAAGTGTATGTCTACCATTGGCCAGATTGTGGCCAGCCAGATGCAGAAATAGACTGGACCATGAACTGGACCAGTGAGGGAAGCTTTTAGTAAATATATAACATACTTACATCACTGGGTACTTTTATTGACAGAAAGGAGGGGAGCGAGGAAGGTAAGTATTATTGTCATTTAACACATAGATAATTTGGTCTAAGAGGTTGTGCACACACCATTTGAAACTCTCCTTAGGGTAGATGTGCTTAGCATGGTGTTGTGGTAGACCAGGAGGAAATTTAAGTGTTCATTTGTGTCTAAATGTTGGATTCACTTTAATTGCTTTTTGACTTGGGTAAACGGTTTATTAGTTTTGTAGGTGTGTCAATATCAGGATTTTTTGGTTTGCTTGAAGGAGCACAGTTATTTTGTCTTATTTGCCGTCAGCTCAGTTTTTTCTTTGTCCTGCTTTACCTTTATCTAGATTATTAATAACCAAACATTATGACTAATTTGGAACTAAGTACAAGAACCTGTACATAAACATGCTCAGTCTAAAAACAGTCCCCTTGAATTGAAAGCAGGAATATTAAATCAATGTACAAAAGCAACATCCATTAAGTCGGTCACTTAAAAACCAAACGAAGAAAAGAAGGGACACACACAGTTAAAGGACAACTAAAGCCACGAACAACACTGAACCGAAGGCAGAACACCTTTATAAAGCCAGTAATCAGTGTCTTACCTCTCATTTTGATATGGGTGCTGGGAAATTTCCCTAAATTCATATTGGTTTGTGCTTATATCACAGCATTCTAATATCACACGTTCTGGTCAAACGACCATTATGTTCTGCCCATGCTCAGTCTTTAGCTATGGCAGAAAACTTGTTACAGTTGGTCACACCCACTAATAATCTCTATCCAATCCTTTTACAGGACAGATATAGCATGAAGCATTTGATGAGGCAGGAGGTGTGGTCGACACTGCACATACACACGATAATTTATCCAGTTTCTTAACGGCTTACATTTACTTTAACACAATTTACTGGAGTGGGATTTTATAGCTTATTGGGTGTTTTTAGGGGGGTTGTTTTCAGATTCTGGAGTATAAAAAATGGATTTAGTTCTCCTTTAAGCTTTTAAAAGAAGAAGGATTGTAAGCTCCTCTTTTCCAAGGCTCTACCACCTCTATTTATATATTTATATATTTATGTATCTTGAACTTGTTTTGTATTTATCACCCTTGTATGACTTTTTAAAAAATGTTTTTACTGTACGTTATAAATAAACATATACATACATACACTCATACATCTATGTCGATTGTCCATGTCATTGCAAATTCCTGTAAACTTTACGGCTGTGCAAGCTCACATAGAGCGCCTAAAACCATAAGGAGACAGCAATCTGTTGAGGGACTAGAGGATTTCAAGGTAAGATATCTGATGTAGGAGCACTGGGAGAAAGTTAATTATTGAGAAAATTGGTTGGCGGGGAAGGTGTTAAGTCTAGGTTAAAATATGTTTGTGGGGTGAACATGCCTTTAAAACATTTTCTAGTGCTTAATGAATGATGGAGTGAATTACTACATCAAGATCCTCTCAGTAACAAGAAGTAAACTAGAAAAAGACATTGGAAGCATCCAATAAAACAGCAAAAAGAGACAGAGGAAGGTGAGATTAGTCAGAGGAAGAGAGATGCAGGGGGAGCGCATTATTGCGTGATTTATTGGCAGACCCTGTGAGCAGAACTATCTAGTGAGTTCCTCATACATCAAATCAACAGCATTACCACTGTTAACACAGGCCCTGTGTCCCATGACTTGCGAACAACCTCACAACACCATAATCTGAGACTTTGGTTCAGATTTAACATTCCCCCATGGGAATCAAAGCAAACTGAGCGGAGAAAGATTGTCACTGCCCGGCTGGTGAATTAAGGGAATTTCAGTGCAATATGTAATAGGTAAACTTTACTGAAACTGATTATTAAGCCTTTGTTTTAAGTATTAGAACTGTCCTGGGTTGTGTACTTTTCTGTTCTTTGCAGGCCAATGTTTTAGTGTTCTTATAATATACATAATTATTCTAAGTTCCTTGTGTGCATATTATTACATTTATCTACAAATTGCCAGCATACCGTTTATACAAGCATCTTCTCTCAACAAGGGGTTTCTTCAACCCCCTTAGGTAGCTGTTTAAAAAAGTCACTTAACAGACCCTGATCTCTGATTGCCCTTCACGTTATTAATGTTGTAACTATATGTTCCAAGATATACATCTATTGCTTTGTTCATATTTGGCTAAATCTCTCACCGCCTTTCTTCTGCTCTTATGGATATTTCATGTAGATTAATTCCACCCTTGCATACGTTTTTAATTTACTATCAGTCTGGTAATCAGGTATACTAGGTGCGTGTTCCTCAACTTTGGGGTTAACCGAATTTGGATTGGTAGTGTGACATTAGCCCTAAACGAGTGCTGTAGCACCCGTAATCCTCGTTTGGCATGATTTTCATTACTGTGTTTCACCGGTAAATTCTCATCCTTATCTCAGATTGTGTCATTTCATATGTCTCAGAAGCATGTATCAGTAATGCAAAACGATTTACCTTACAGTTTTCTAAAGTGCTGAGATTAATATGTGATCTTGAGTTGTTCTTCCCATCTGACCAGTTGGAACTGGGAATGGAGGTCCCCTCTACTGTGAGGTCTATGTAAAACATTCCCTAAAAAGTTTTAAAGAAATAAACTTACATTTTTATACTCCAAAATCTAAAACATCTCCCAAAGTCATCATCAAATGGCCAAATACAACTATAGTAAATGGCAATAAAGAAAGGTAACCTCTCTGAACAACTTAACTACATATCGTGTGTATGTGCACTGCCTGTCCACAGCTCACCCCAGTCATATGCTTCCTTAACAAACCTGCTGTGCAACAAGATGGGCTGGAGATTACCTGTTTCCGCAGTAGTTTAGGACGGGCATTGTTGAAAAACATAATGGTCAGTAAATAAACCGTATAATGCAAGAATGCTGGGAAACTTCAAAAAAGAGTAAACATATCTGATTTTATTCAATGTTTCTGCATTTTATCCTCTAGTTGTGTGCTCCAGTAGCAAACCAGAGCACACACCTTAGGCTGGGTACAACCAGCCATATTTTCGGGCGACCGACCGATTCACGGCACTTTGGTGTGTGCTGATTCTTTGGTCTATAAGCCTACAGTCATAATAGGTTGCACAGGCTCTGCCGTCTGAACAATAAAATTGATAGATAGATAGATAGATAGATAGTATCTGTGTGTATATCTATATATATATATATATATATATATATATATTATTATAGATTATATATATATATAATATTAATATATATATCTACACACATATACATACATAAATATATTCTAACCTAGCAATAAATGTCCCGCCTCTCATATGACCCTTTCCAGCAGTGAATAGTGAATACAATTAGGTTTTTGCCAGCAGGCTGATGCCTGCTCTAAAGCTCCTGAAATTAGAGTTTTTTGTAGCATTCCTCATACATTTTAATGCCTAGTCGGTCATTTATTGTTCTTTCTTTCTTTCTATTTAGAGGAGAAACAACTTGAAAAGAAAGGAGAACTTCTAAATGTTAAAATGCATGCAGGCAGGACCAATGTTCAGTGTATTCTATCATATAAAATGGAATACAATAATAAGAATGGTATTATCACTTAATATATTTTTGCCTTTATTATGTAAAATGTATGAGATGTTGCAATAAAAGCAAACTAGGTCTAAATAGGAAGAGCAGAACGTTTCAATATTTTCATTTTTCTATTATCCTTAAAGGAAAACTAAAGTTTGTACAGTACTAATGATGGCCATAGACGTAACGATATTATTGGCCCGTCGTATCCGATAATATCAATCGGCCAAAATGTCCTCCTATCCCATAAAATTGGGCCATTCCGATCAATACCCTAATACCACTACGGCTATAACCTCCATTACTTCCTGTCGTGCTTCCATTTGCTTGGAAGGGGAAACTGACTTTCTCTTGCCTGGTCACATGGACTGACCTCCATTGTGCAGGCTTTGATGTAGCAAGTGTAGTGTCCTTTGTCCATTCATCAGCATCTGAGGAACGTTCTTAGGGTTAAGAGGTTAATATGTCGAAATCAAGTACAGTAGGTGCCTTAACTGTTTTAAAGCAATGCACAACAGAACAATTTCCTGTCACACTCAGATACAGCAGCTCTCTAATTGATATTTTACTAGTTATTGAGCTGCTAAGCTAACCCCATTTTATCAACAGCTACCCACCTGTTTCAGTTCCAAAGTGTAAAGCCCTGATTGCTTCTATAACTACTCATAATACTAGGCTCCTATTTTTGAATGGGGAGGTGAAGTGGTGAGATCCTATTACAGTCCACCCAGGTGCGTGTAATTATTTAATTAATATTAATATTAGTGACTGTAATAAGAATTCTCGCCACTCACCACCCCCACCTCTCCCTTTACACATTTACAAGTGAAGCTGTGTTTTTGGAATATAAAGTATTAACCATGCTGTTTTTATTTAAATGTAAAAGTATGACCAGGTTACACTCGGTCCTCTCCCCCTCCCATCCGGATCCTGTCACAGATTGAACTACACTGAGGATAAGGAGCAGCGTCGCATTCCAATGAGTCAAAATTGACTCGGCTGACGGCTGGAGCTGCTCCTTATATTCGTGTAGTTTAATCGTGACAGGACTCGGATGGGAGGGGGAGGGACGGAGTGTAACTGGTCAGTACTTACTTACATTCAAATACAAACAGCATGGTTAAAACTTTATATCCCAGAAATAGCTTCACTTGTAAATGGAGTATGGGGGGGGGGTTTTATATACAGTGAGGTGGGGGGTAGATCAGGGAGGGAGAGACGGAAGGTAGATACAGGGTGGGAGGATAGACAGGGGACAACGACAGGGAGGCTGGGGTAGATACGGGGTAGTAGGGTATACAGGAAGGTGGGGTAGATACAGGGAGGTGGGGGATAGATACAGGGACAACTACAGGAGGCTGGGGTAAATATGGGGGGTAGATACAGGAAGGTGGGAGGTAGATACAGGGTAGGTGGGGGGATTGATACAGGGGACAACGACAAGGGAGGCTGGGGTAAATATGGGGGGTAGATACAGAAAGGTGGGAGGTAGATACAGGAGGTGGGGGGTAGATACGGATGAGGGGGTGACAGGGGTTAGGTACAGGGAGTATCAACAGGAGGGGGTAGAGAGTGAATGAGTGTGCCGTTGGTGGTTGTGTGCTGGCCTGTGCTGTTTTTTTTCTTTCTAGGTATTATTTATTATGTGTCCTTAAAGGACAATTATATCACTTCCCCACGTCCTTTCCCCCACTCTGCAAAGTACCAGGGTGAGGACCTAAACGCTAAGTCCTCACCTCTGGATCTTTACAAAGTCATGCACTACTTACTTGTAATTTCCCTCGCGGTCCGGTCCGATCCTACCCACTGGCACTTGAGTGACAGGTCGCGAGCAGCAATGGAGGCATGTCTCCCATTGGCTGCCTCCGGACTGTCACTGACAGTGCCAGTGGGGAGGATCTGACCGGAGCGACGAGGGAGGATTACAAGTAAGTAGTGCAGGGACTTTTGTAAAGTACCCAGAGGTAAGGACTTAGTGTTTTAGGTCCTCACCCTTGGTACTTGGCAGGAATGGATCGGGGAAATGGTAAGTAAATTGTCCTTTAGTATTATATGGAATAATACGCTACCTTCAGAATAATATATATTACTTCACCATCGGAGTTCCCTGACCTGTATAAAAGCACTCAGCCTCGTGCTTACTTATGGTCAGGGAACTCCTCTTGGCATAATATCTTATATTACTTATACATTGTAGGGTAGCGAAGTATCCCTTATATATTACACCAGTGCTGTCCTATGTGGCCCAACAACTGGATTAAACTTATTAAAAATATCCCTATCAGTCTTCCTTACATACCAAATCAGACCCACAGTTCCCTTCTAATTAGGCTTCGCAGTATTAACCACCCAGATGAAGTCAGACCATATCTCTCCTAAATTTCTCAGTATAATTACTGTGGTAGGTATAATAATATATGTCCTTTCGGGTCTGGAGTTTTTAACCTCAGATCTTTCTTAGATAAACCTTATTCTGTGGACTTGGATAAGCATCAACACCACTAAGGCCTAATGTATAGGACAAAATGTAATCGTTGCCATTGGTGACTTTAAGAGCAAAATTCTTGTACTGACTTTTGGAAACAATGTAAATTGTTTATCTTCGTACCATAATTACAGTTTAAGCTTAGATTAATATTCTACGTTTCTTTGATGCCCCCAACACTTTTGCCTTCAATATTGATGGCTAAGTCTCTGTATGAGCTGAGCACAATATGTAACATAGGCAGAGTACAATATGCACATATGGTTTAAAGCATTCTGTACTAGAAACATGACATTCATGGGGGATATCTACAGAGCTGTTTGACTGGACCCAACACAGAGTTGTGTCCCTTTGAGAGAGGTTCCCAGATTATATTTGTAGCAATTCATACAGGGAAATGCACAATACAACAACAGTAATAAGAAGATGGGGCTCTGATGCCCCCTGCGGTAACCCCCCTGGTAGCTACACCCTTTGTGAGCATGTGTGTGTACGAGGATATTACAGTAAATATTTATAGTTATGAATAATGCTCAGAATTATGTGTATATTGGGCTATTTGTGACTGGGTGGGGTTTGCACTTTTTCTGCATTCTTTGCCAAGAGGCAATCCACTTTAATGAATAAAGGATTTTTTCATTTAACATTTGTTGGCCTTGTTGTAAACACTGTTTCAACCAGTACTATGCTCTCCCTCCATTCTTCTATTTTTGAGTGGTGGGAGCATCTAGTTTAACTATCAAAACCACAGTTCATTAGTATTGTGCCCGGCCTTTCTATGTCAGGTTTGGTTAATTCATTTGCAAGACTTTTTGAGGCCTTGGAAATATTTTTTTCCCCCCCTAAAAATAAAGTTTGTTTAATTTCTATATCATGTTTGAAAGTAATAACAATGGGGGTATTTCATTGTTTCAGCTAAATGTAGAATGTATCCCGAGTTTTTTTTTGATGATTTTTGAGTTTGCCATTTTGCTGGGGGTGAAAAAAAACTATTATCATAACTAGAGTAACTGGGTATTGAGAGTGTTTTACAGTCATTAATTACGTGAATCCCTACGCAGTGGTGGCACTCAGAACGCCTTTCTTTGTGGCACTCATGCACAACATAGTTCTCTCGCGAGGTTTTTACCAGGAAGGCAGTAGAGACACGGCTTTTCTTGTAACAAGTGAGATTCAAAACACTATAGAGTCACACGTAGCACGCCAAGTAATGGCCAAATTGCCAATTTGTAGTAGGTGCAATCTCTAAACACCCCCTTATAATAACAGTTTTATGTCTGATTCCACCCTATGTAAAGGGATTGTACTGCACCAGAGATCAGCACTCCAGCAAGTAGGTGACCTCTTTTTATTTGGAATAACAACTTGTTTTTATAGGAATCTTATGAGATTTTAACTCTCTTCCTTAGGTCAAGCCAGTTTCAGTGTTGAATACAGATGTGCGATGGAAGATAGTAATAGAAAAGGTTGGAGGGGCACAAATAAACATTATAGATACTCTGGAATTTATGGAGCGATTTGAGTCAGGAACATTATCTCTAACTAGAGTGCAGTATATTTCTTGTTTATGCCATGTTATTATATATCTGGGCAGGTTTATCATTTTGGCTGCTTTTGATGATGTAGACATTTTTGCTACAGTTTCTCTTTTCAATCATAAAATGCAACAGAATTCACTGTCCCCTGCCAGCAGAGCAGTTACATTTAAAGTCCCTTTCATAATACCAAGCAGATTGGATTTTTTTTAGCACTTGGTATTTAAAGGGAAAGCTCCATCACAGTGTTATTCAGGTTGTAATGAGCATATGAATCATCAATATAATACAGCTAGTTATTTTTTTTTAAAAAACTTTTATGATTGTTTGTTTTTTTGGTTTCTTATTAAAATCTTTCTGATTAACTAAATTTGGGGAGAGTTCTGATATTAAAAGAAAAAACCCTTTATATATAAGTTCATTCAGATGATCCCTTGTGTAACGCAGACCCAGACTGCTATATCACACTAATATTACTAATAGGTTAGCAATTTGCATATTACACTAATAATAATTACTAATAGGTTAGCAATCTGCATATTACACTAATATTACTAATAGGTTAGCAATCTGCATATTACACCAATATTACTAATAGGTTAGCAATCTGCATATTATAATAAAATAATTACTAATAGGTTAGCAAGTGCACATTACACTAATATTACTAATAGGTTTGCAATCTGCATATTACACTAATATTACTAATAGGTTTGCAATCTGCATATTACACTAATATTACTAATAGGTTAGCAATCTGCATGTTACACTAACTTTAGTAATAGGTTAGCAATCTGCATATTACACAAATATTACTAATAGGTTAGCAATCTGCATATAACACTAATATTACTACAAGGTAGCAATCTGCATATTACATTAATATTACTAATAGGTTAGCAATCTGCCATATTAAACAATTATATTACTAATAAGTTAGCAGTTGCATATACACTATATACTAATAGGTTTGCAATGCCATATTACACTAATAAATAATTACTAATAGGTTGCAATCTGATATTACACTAATACTGTATAACTAATTAGCAATCTGCATATTACACTAACATTACTAATAGGTTAGCAATCTGCATATTATACACAATATTACTAAGGTTAGCAATCTGATATAACACTAATATTACTATCAGGGCAGCAATCGCATATTACACTAATAGGTTAGCAATCTGCATATTACACTAATATTACTAATAGGTTTAGCAATCTGCATATAACACTAATATTACTATAGGGCAGCAATCTGGCATATTACACATAAATAGGTTAGCAATGCATATACACTAATATTACTAATAGGTTAGCAATCTGCATATTATACCAATATTACAATAGGTTAGCAATCTGATATTAACACTAATATTAATATCAGGGCAGCAACTGCATATTACACTAATAGTTGCAATCTGCAATAACTAAAATTACTAATAAGTTACCAATCTGCATAGTATACTAATATTACTAATAGGTTAGCAATCTGCATATTGAACTAATGTTACTAATAGGTTAGCAATCTGCATATAACACTAAAATACTAACAGGTAGCAATCTGCATATTACATTTATATTACTAATAGGTTAGCAATCTGCATATTACACGAATATTACTAATAAGTTAGCAGTCTGCATATTACACTAATATTACTAATAGGTTTGCAATCTGCATATTACACTAATAATAATTACTAATAGGTTAGCAATCTGCATATTACACTAATACTGTATAACTAATTGGTTAGCAATCTGCATATTACACTAACATTACTAATAGGTTAGCAAATCTGCCTATTACCACGAACCATACATCTGCCCGGCAGGAATATCAGCCATGCATCTGCCAGGCAGGTATATCACCCATACATCTGCCCGGCAGGAATATCAGCCAATCACCCACACATCTGCCTGGCAAGAATATCACCCATACATCTGCCCAGCGAGAATATCAGCCAATCAGCCATGCATCTGCCTGGCAGGAATATCAGCCATACATCTGCCCGGCAGGAATATCACCCATACATCTGCCCGGCAGGAATATCACCCATACCTGCGTCAGTATGTAAGGCTGATTGGCTGATATTCCTGCCGGGCAGATGTATGGGTGATATTCCTGCCGGGCAGATGCATGGCTGATATTCCTGCCAGGCAGATGTATGGGTGATATTCCTGCCGGGCAGATGTATGGGCAATATTCCTGCCAGGCAGATGTATGGCTGATTGGCTGATATTCTTGCTGGGCAGAT